>JAXQQM020085363.1:0-283970 GCA_034641835.2 Pinus albicaulis
ATCATCATGAGAAGAGAGGTTTACATGCGCATCGTCACAATGGGTGACCGAAGAGTAAGTAGATAACGGATCTACCGATGTTGAGCCCAACATGACCGCTGAAGGAAGTTCAAGCGAAACAATAGGGGAGGATTCAGATGGAACGTTCCCCAATGGTCTCATGGATGATGACAGGTACAAAGTGTGCAACGTAGCTGAAAATAAACCTACAGAGAACAGAATAAAAATGCTGAAATAACAGAAAAATAACAGCTACATATGCATCTATCAAACCCAAGAAAGTGGGTCTCTCAAAACTATGCTGAAAAGAAAGGGAAAAACGATGGAAACACACACAAAGGAAGCTCAACAGATCTAGGGTCAAAGGGGACAGAGATCCGGAGGATAAAGCTGCAGATAAGGGGTGCAGATCACAGCCAAGACACAGAGGCAAGGTGGCTGGAAAAAGGGAAATCAGCAAAAAACCGGGGGGGGGCAAGGCAGAGGCCTTTAGAGGAGGTCCAAACAAAACGACAAGAGGTGATTTGAAAGAAAAAGAGGCTGATTTCAATGGATCTGGAAGTGAGGTCACAGATCTGGAAAAAGAGGGGGCTGAAGCTCTGAAACCGACGGCTGAAACAGCTGAAACTCTTCCACAAAAAGTGGAGGGTACTAAAGCCCTAAGGGGCTGGGTTCCCACTTAGATGAGTAAAAACGGATCAGATCTTGGTCAAGGCGGGCTGAGACAGAGGCTGGAAAACAGCCTGTTGAGGCCGCGTGAGAACTTGAGAGAAAATGGAAAAAATGTTTGAAAAAAAGGCGGTCGCAGTTGCGGCCCCGGTCGAGTTGGTCGCGGGTTTTGGGCCAAAAGGTGCGTCCGAGTCGCGAGGTTTGGGCCAAAGGTGCGACCCCCACGGTCCATTTGTTCGGCGGCGATTTTACGAAAAATTGCCGTCTCGAGTGCGGTGCAATTGTCGCTTACTGCTTAATGGGGACGAGAAAACACACGAGGAAGTTAGAAATTTTAGGTTTTTAGGGTTTTATGTGAGAAAAATGACATGAAAAAGAGAACTAGCGACTAAAGAAAGCCCTAGAGACACGAGAAGTACTGGATATGCGAGAATATGAAAAGCGGTCGTAATTTAAAACTTAGGTGTGGGTCGCCATTGTTAGTATGAATTCTTCGTCGAGGTGTACGAAAAAGAACCACTTTAGCTACGCATAACTAATAGCCCTAACAACAATAGAGGCTGCCAAACATCTTCAGATCTGCGATTAGTAGTTAAAATGCTGCAACAAACAGATCTATAAATGGAAAGACATTAAGCAGTAAAGTAAAGAATTTGCTCCATGCATCCAACAGACAAGACAAGAACACGATTTTTTTGAATGAATTTTTATATTACAGGGCACCTGGGAGGAAACAAGAAGGTGTATCCAGATCTCCTCAATGGGATGGGTTCTTTGTAGTCCTCAGCACTTCAGATCTAGGCTTTCTCTCTCTTGTAGATGTAGAAAACCCAATGCAGAAAATAGAGCTCAATGGGAGCAAAAATGGCAGAAAATGAGACCAAGTGTATAGATCCAGAGTGATCTAGTATGCAACAAAAGGCTAAGAATGAAGGGGAAACCCTCCTATTTATAACAAAATATTGGGTCTTTCTAGATCTTGGTGCATGATTAAAATAATGTTAATCACAACTAGATCCACCTCTATGGAATATTTTATTATTATTTGTTGGAGGGAAAGGGTGTTTGACTTGGGTCAAATCCCTTGATTAGTGAAAAATAAATAAATAAATGATTTATTTATCTTTTAAAGGAAGTGGTTGGGATATAATCAAATAAATAATGATTTATTTGATTAATGGTGGTTGATTTGGTCATATTTAACAAGGAATATTATTAAATAATTATTCCTAGAAAATAATAAGATAACTATGGGTTCATCTCATTAATTTCTTTGTTTTTTGGTTAAACATGACTGGGAATAATAATTAAATTATGGTTTAATTAATTATTCCTTTTGGGGTTTCCTAATTAACATAGTGAAAGCAGTTTTACTTGGGGTAAAACTGGTCTTACATGGTGTACTTGGGTCCATCTAATGATGAAGAGTTAGATGACCAAAAAATGGTGTAACAGTCATATAATCTGTGCAGACTAATATATAAACTATTTGGTTGGATGGAGGATTAATGGGCCCTCCTATTTATAACAAAATATTGGGTCATTCTAGATCTTGGTGCATGATTAAAATAATGTTAACCAAATCTAGATCCACCTCTATGGAATATTTTATTATTATTTGTTGGAGGGGAAGGGTGTTTGACTTGGGTCAAATCCCTTGATTAGTGAAAAATAAATAAATAAATGATTTATTTATCTTTTTAAGGAAGTGGTTGGGATATAATCAAATAAATAATGATTTATTTGATTAATGGTGGTTGATTTGGTCATATTTAACAAGGAATATTATTTAAATAATTATTCCTAGAAAATAATAAGGTAACTATGGGTTTATCTCATTAATTTCTTTGTTTTTGGGTTAAACATGACTGGGAATAATAATTAAATTATGGTTTAATTAATTATTCCTTTTAGGGTTTCCTAATTAACATAGTGAAAGCAGTTTTACTTGGGGTAAAACTGGTCTTACATGGTGTACTTGGGTCCATCTAATGATGAAGAGTTAGATGACCAAAAAATGGTGTAACAAAATGTTTGATGTAAACTGGAAAGAATTTCACTCTGAATTGTCTAGAACATTGAAGTGCTTTCTCTGTTCCTGAAAGGTTAATAGATCCTTTGGCCTACACCATTACTATTAAAATTTGTGATATTCTAAATGTTTTAAGAATTGTTAAAATGTGTGGCAATCTAAGAATCGTCTTTTGAGGATGCTAAAAGATGCTAAAACATCAGTATCAGCTAGGCGAAAATTATTTTAGATTTTATAAATTTTAATATTTAAATAATAAATAATTTTAATATTTGACATAAATTTGATGAGCTAGCACTTTGGGTCATATGGCTTTGAAAAATGATAGGTTGAGGCAATTTTCTAGGAGTTGGGATATATGTCCAATAACCTTTGTTCGGTTATGATATCTTCTAGTCAGTAGGGAGCTATATATGTATATACAATTGGAATAACTTAGAGGGTAGCTCAAGGAGGAGCGCAAGAGCCCCTATAAAAATGTAGACTGTGTAATTCTCTGTAATTATATCTTATTATGAGTTATACAATATATTGAGCTTTTGCATTTGTGCCATTTGCACGTTTAATTTCCTATTTGAACTAATGTTAGTATTTTTCCGTTCCTGTTATGTGATATGATCGAATCGTGCCCTAAGTGAGTGGAAGTCTGTGCAGATTTTCAATCGACTATATTTTTGAATTCCTAACCAAAGGAGTCCCCGTGATTCAAAGAGCAAGGGGGAGCTTGGAGTTTGATATCAAAATTTGGAATCAAGCAATGGCTTTGCGAAATTTAGGGTTCAATTCCATGCGTTGAAGAAGTTGGATGGCGCTTAGCCGCTATCTGAATTAGTGAGAAATTGGGGTTCCAGAATTTTGGGATTTGCTAGAATTTGGAGCTAAGTCAGTGAGAAGCTTCAATGAAATTCGAAGTTTGGGCAGTTTTTTTTATTCGCAGCACGAAAATTTGGGTTTCATCGCCTTCCCCCAACTCTGCGCACATTGGCTTATAATTCCTTGCCACATGTAACCACTCCATCCCACATTTACTTGCTTTTACAAGCTCTCTAAGTAAATATGAGCTTATAGTTACTATGACGTGACCCAACATCCAAGTTTCAGTTATAGAAGTGAGGTCTACTAATTAGAACTTACTGAAACCTCTCAAGGAGACCAAATCACGTAGGTGTCAAACCACAACCCCTGGTGATTAGACTCTAAGTTGGAACTTATTTTTTAATTGAGCTCATAGCCCAGCTGCATGCATAAGTTGTTGTGAGTGCGGATGGAAAGCTCCAACCACACACACATGCCTCCCTCCGTGTGGTTGCAGCCGGAATTTTCTAGTTCCATGCATGCGGCCGCAGAATCAGTGCCACAAAGTTTAGGGTTAGCCTACATGCCACTGCCTAGAACAACCTAGAACTTTCCAGAATCAAGTCTCTGTGACAAGTACTAAGGCTAGATCTTGCTCAGAAGTTGCCAAACACATAAGAACATTTTGTCAAACACATGGTAAACATAGTAACTACAGATCATGAATGCATATCTGTTGAATGTTGTTGATTTATGGTAGCATCAAATGTGCTCTAAGTCTCAAATTTTGCAGGGAGACTTAGACACATGTATTCCAAAATACCCATAAAGCGTTTTGGGAAATTCCACCGGATGGGGTTTTATTAAAATAATTAATTATTTTTAATGGGAGCCTAAGTCTCAACTTAGGGAATTAAAATAATTAAAGTATATTAATAGAACTGGGTGTGAAACTTCTAGAAAAAGGCGGAGATTGAGTCGATATGATCTAAGTTGTTGGTTATCCAACGAGAAGATTATAAGGACTTTGATGGGCATTTGGAAGATACATTGAGTGAATTTAGAGATCGAATTTCTCAAGTGAGTCGCCCAAAGCAACCAGAGAATTTGATCGAGTTGTTTCAATTGCAGTGAGGGGCAGTGATAGTTCTGGTTGGAAGATCTTTTCCTGAGACGGGAATACATCACAGAGAAGGAAAAGAAGAGGACGCAGAAGAGGCAGCGTAGGAGCTATGTTGGGCAGCGCAGAGGCAACGCTGAAGCCTTGAGGAGATTTGAAGTTTCGCTGAGGATCAGTCAGATCCAATGCCAGGGTGTGAGACTGGAGGGGAAGAATATCAACATCTAGCCAACAAAATGACCAACAGAGGGAGGTGACACAGTCCCAATCCAGACTGATGCAGAGTCAACGTGGGGTTGTCCAGTTCAATGTTGGGTCAGTGTCGGATCTCTAGTGTTAGTGTGAGGTAATCTTCACTAATTTTGTCAATCATTTTCTCTATGGATAGCTAGGTTTGGGAATCTAGTTGTATTCAGAAACTTTTGCTTAATAATATAAACCCTCAACTGCTGCACTGGTTTTCCCGCATTGGGTTTTTCTGGGGACTTAGTCCAAAAATAACGGTGTGATGTGTGTCTAATTTTCTTGCTCAAGTCTTGTTTCCGCATTTAATTTCTGTAGTTTATTTAGTGAAGGTTGCAGTGTATTTGCTTCAGTATTTACTTGTAGAACACAATAAATAACTTGTATGATTTATCAAGTAGGAGAAGTAATATCAGTTTGCTGCAATAGGATTCCGGGAGTTAGGAATTTTCACAAATGTCTCCTTAACTTCATCAAGGAATCATCAGGAAGGCTCAATGTCCTTTCAAACTATATGCATCAACACTTGTTATTCCATGCATTCACATAACCATTAAATAACTTATCAAGTCATGAATAGGATCCATAACAAGAGCACATCATTTAACCAGACATATGACTAACATATAATTAGAATGAATCCATGACAACCAACCATAAAGTCAATACAATAACCAGTACATGTGCTCATTGATCACAATACAAAAATAACTCATATTAACATATGCAAATGCCAACCAAGTCACGAACTTCCACATACCACTCGACCATAGATTGAGTTGAACCAAATTTCTCTTTCATTCAATCACCCCTATGGCATATTCCAAGCAAGAATGTGGGATCATATGGATTAAACCAAAATAGAACCAACCAGGGCTTCCAAAGGCCAAACCACCTCAACCCTCAACCACAATGATTTCACCTAAACCGGTCTAGAAACCATTAACAACAAATAAGCTTGCATGCCTCCAACTTTCTTCACCATACCCAGAGGAATTTATTTGTCTCCACAAATCCGTTAAGAGTTCGAGGAGAAAGCCCATCTTTACCCTTGACCCTTGGGAATTTCCCGATACCACCTCACTGCGATCCAAAGTCTACCGACCATCCAAAGCTTAAACTAAACAAGGAAACCACAACACCATGGCTATCCAGGAAATGGCAAGGCAAGGTTGAAAACCAATGTCAATCCACGCAAATCCCATGCCAATGAAAATTAAAAGACCAAATAACAAAATGTGTGTACTGTGCGTCCAAATCTCAACAATGAAATAACACATGCAACCTATTACTTGCAATGCCCTCCTTTTGTAGCTTCTCTTCCCAACGTTTCCTTGTGCTCCCTTGCTTTTCTTTGTTTGTTTGCTTGCTTGTCCAAGTGCTTCCTCTCTCTTCTCTTACAACTCTATTTATGAAACTGATCAAAAGCTAAACTGACAAAAGTCGTGAATTGTTTCTCTAATGCCTTTTTATCATTGATGTCTAGTCTCTTCCTTTCCTTTTTTTTTTTTTTCATTTTCCTATAATTTTTCTCTAATTTCCCTTGCATGCATATTTGTGTCTCTTCATCTCCCTTTTCTCTTATTAAATTTCCATTTATTGCCTCTGTTATGAACATAAATTGTATAAAATAAAATAAACATAAATAAATATGAATAATAAATAATGAAATGATGATTATGTTAAATAGTCATTAAGTTAAGTGAAAAGGCATGTCTAAAAGGCATGCCCAGTCATGAAAGGACCCCTGCCTAGGAAGATATGCGGGTCCTCATTGTAACATTTCTCATCACTTATATATATATATATATATATATATATATTACTTAAAAATACATTTGTGTATTTTACATTTAAGTCAACAAGCTCTAAGTTTTGTTGCTTCAATGGTATCATAGCCATGCGAGACTTTGAACATTATTCGCCGCACAATATAACCATGCCAGTCTTTGAACGTTGTTCGCCACACAATATGCCATTAAGTTTTTGCCTTGAATTCATTGAATAGTTTAGTAAAATTCATGAAAAAGTTCAGCAATGGGAAAAATCATATGTAGAAGTTAAAACACGTCTAAAGGAAATCGATAATAAGGAAGATTATAGTGACAGTGAAGAAACGAAACAAGGTGAAGTAGGAGGTGAAGATTATGTCGATCAAGATGATGATACAAATGAAGACGATGTGGATGAGAAATATCTTGAGAAACAAGAAGATGAACAATATCATAACAATGAGGAAGATTTTGAAGAAGACATTGATGATGATGAAGAGGAAAATGTGGAAGAAGAAAAAGAAGAAGATATTTGTGAGGATAATTAATAAAATGACATGTTTGAAAAAGAAAAAGTGGATTATGGGAGAGAGGAGGAAGAAAACCATGATCAAAACATTACATTAAATAATGACAGATTCAATGTGGGTTGGTGTGATAAGCCTCAGTATTGCACCAAGAATGCTGCAACTACTGAGGCTATCAAATTTAATTATCAACTTGAGGTCCGTACAAACTTAAGAGGTATCAGCACTATATGTGCAATATAAAATGTGTCCTTCTTTTGTTGATCTGATGTAATTTAGTGAATTTCATTAAATCAAAGCCTAAACTAATTGCAGAAGTGGAATTGTTGTTTTGAAAAGAAATTAATCATAGGGAAGAACAACAATTTGTAATTGAAATCCTAAGAGTATGAATTAAAATAAAAAGACCTAATCTAATTTGCAAAAATGAATGTCCTAAGTGGTGTTTATTTTTCCTCAATCGTCAATTTAGATCCTAGGGGTCATGATTCAAGCCCAAGAGACAAAAACCAACCTTTGAGAGAAAATCTGGTTGAGTTTACACATGCTACAAGAGTGCTACAAAAAACTCTGTTTTTGCTACAGGAAATCATGTTTTGGAAATAACTCACCGAATTACTAATTAAATCAAATGAAAAGGGGATGGAACAAATTTTGTTATTAAGTATAATGTCTTATGTTGTTGGAAATATTGAGAAGGGGGGTGAATCAGTGTTTCTTTCCAATAGTTATTTTTACCAGTTAGATCACTTATATTTAGAACACAAAATGAACAATAAGAATAAATGCTTTTATTGATTTCTTCTTTGCAATAAATCAAGTACAATATAAGTAGGGCTCCAACCCTAGATGAAGACACTGATCTTCAATCTCCCAGGCTCCAACCTGTATTTTCCAAGCACCGACTTGGACTTCCAAGGCTCCAACCTTGTCAATTCTGAGGCACCAACCTCAAGGGCTCCAACCCTGTATTTGGTTCAGGCTTCGACCTGGTTTCTTGAGGACTTCGATCCTCTAGGGCTCCAACCCTATCCTCCAAGGCACTGGCGTTGTTTTTATGAGGCTCCAACCTCTTGGGATCCAACTGTCAACTTCACTTCATCAAAATATATTTGGTTATTCTTCACGGCTCCCAAATTCTTCTACAACGAGCCCTGTCACACTTAGTCTCCACGTCACATCATCAATGACAACCTTTTTTCTTAGAAGGTGTCACCACTACTCTTCATTGTACCCAAACAATTTCTTCAAGGTACCTCATGATGACTAAAGCATCATGGTCTCCAAGGTTCTCCACGAATCATCAAAGTCAGTTCCAAGTGTTTGACTCACAACAAACTTTGATGATGACAAACCACAAATATGAATCTCCACAAGTATTTCCAACCTCCAAAGTACTTCAAGTATTGTTCTGATCAAGTTCAAGAGATACACAACCCAACAGATCTTCTTAATACTGTTGAGATTGCAACAAGATGATGAGCTTAGTGGAAAGAAGTCGCCTTCACTAATTGGGCTCGCAGGCTATGTTTGGCGCAAAGTCTATTTTTAGACATATGGATCATGTTCTATGAGTTGCAGGATGCTATTTGTGGATGGTTGGTCAAGTCGGGAAAAATAGATGGACTTCTATTTTTAGACATATTGGGCGGAATCTATTTTTAGATTGCCATTGTAAAAATAGATATGTCGAATATTATTAGCTCTTAATAATATTTGGACTATAAACACTATCTTATTCTCTTGGAGCACTTCAGTTAAGTGCACAGATGTGGCACAGGAGCTGACAAAAGGAATTACGCTATTCCTGAGGGTTATGTGGAGCTATTGCATGGATACTTCAGTTAGAACTCATGTGACAGAGTTTGGTGGAGTTGATTGAGGAAGTTAATGGAGCTATGTTCAGTTTAACTAATCTAAACATAGTTGAGCTATTTGTATCTAGTTTAACTGATTGATACAATTAGTGAGAGTGGTGTGAATCAATTATTAATTAATTCACTAATTATAAACTCATTAATCAACTAAAGAATACATCAGTTAACTTCAGTGCATGGACAGTTTCAGTGGAGACCAGTGCAGAGATAGGTGAAAGAGCAGGTTAACTATCAGTTGTGACTATATTGTTGCATATTTGCAACTACCAATGATTGGAGAAACCCATGAGGATTGCGCAATACAAGCCAGGTGTTTCATTTTATTTAATGAGCCATCCTACAGCATTGATTACACAATAGAGTCTGGCTATCAGGTGGCAGAGAATGGAGCATGTGTTTTGCTAGATCTAGCTTGATTAGTGTGTAGCAATTGGAGTGGTTGTCTTTGAGAGAGCTTGGCCATTTACTTCAAAGGTACATGATCTCACGACATATAATATACAGATAGTTGGGGGTTTTCAGCTTTAAGCTTTCCCATGAAATACTGTGTTCATATGTGTGATTTTTTATGGTTTTAATGTGTGCATGCAATTGATTTTATTTCCGCATGTAATGATCAATGGTATAAGAGATTCTGTATTGTGCATGAAGATAAAATAGTGTGTGATCAGGAGAATCTCGGTGAATAATATATTAGTTATTCAAATTTCTACATGGCATCAGATGGATATTGATCATTGGAGCAATTGCAAAACATTGAAGCGGTTGAGTTTTGTGCTGGTGGAATTCGAATTTGCAGCAGTGTTTTCTTGGGGTCGAAGTTGAGATGTCTTTCAACGGATTGCGATTGGAGTATGCCCTTGAGGGCAACTCGAATTATATTGCATGGAAGGACAGGATGGAGTCAGTGCTGGATGATAATGGGTTGAAGGAGTTCATAGATGTAGAAATTCCAAAACCTACTTCTAGCAATGTTGCCGCACTCGACGCATGGCAAAAGAAGACAACAAAGTGTCGAAAAATTCTGTTGGAAGGTGTGAAGGATCACATAGTATCTAGCCTTCATGGTAAAGCTTCTCCATTCTTGATGTGGAAAACTTTGATAGATTTATTTCAAAGCAAGAGCGACCAGAGGAAGTTGGCGCTCAAGGATAAACTCAGGAACATAAAAATGGAGAAAGGCGACAGTATGCCCAAGTACCTCATGAAGTTCATCCAATGCAGGGATGAGTTGGGAAGTGTGGGGCTGACTGTTGATGACGAGGACTTGGTGAGCTTGGCTCTCCTTGGGCTTCCGAAGAGTTGGCATTCTTATCAGGACTCTGTCAATGGTCGGGAGAAATTGCCAGGATGGGAGCGACTTTGGTCGTATGTTGTGCAAGAGGAGATAAGGCGAAGTACCAGGGATAGATCTTCATCAAAGAACTTTGATGAAGAAAATTGCGCTTTCGCTGCCAAAGCAAAGAAGGGGAAGAGCAAGAAAGCTTCTCAATCCAGTGAAAAAGGCAAGAAGTAGGACATGTCCAAGGTGGTCTTTCCTTCACCAACCTGAACATTACGCCACTAATTGTCCACCAAAGAAGAAAAATAAGCGGTACAGCCTGGATGCTGCTGTTTGGAGAGGCCCTTAGCCTCGTGGTTTGGAAGTTGGATACCGACTGAGTAGCCGCATGCTGGTCTCAAGTGTGATGGGTTCGGTGTGGTTTCTTGACAGTTGGTGCATCTTTCACATGATATGAGGAGATCAAGAGTGTTCTTGATCATGGATGAGAAAGATCTTGGAGTGCACATCGAGATGGGCGATGATGGTAGATACAGTGCGATCGGTATCGGTACCATTTCCTTTGAGAGGGAGTCTGGTAAACCCTTCGTATTGAAGGAAGTGATGCATGTTCTAGGATTGAAGAAGAATTTGATCTCTATGGCGATGTTAGAAGACAAGGGATATGATGTTATCTTTAGCGAGGGAAAGGTTTTCCTGCGCAGTAAGGCAACTGGTGAGACCCGGAGGATAGGGGTTCGAGTTAAGAACCTTTATCAATTGCAGGTAGATGGTTGTGCAGCAATGGCAGGCAAGGCAGAAGGAGTGGTGAGCCAGGATGATGGCGAGTTGTGGCACCGGAGATTGGGCCACCTTCATCATGGAGCTTTGAAGATACTGCAGCAGATTTCCACTGGGCTTCCCAAAGGTACTCTTGCGCAGTCAGATCAGTGCAAGGGATGTACCTTAGGAAAATTTGAAAGCCACCTTTCACGAGAAGGATAGTCGCGCCACGACGATCCTTGAGAGAATTCACACAGACGTGTGTGGAC
This sequence comes from Pinus albicaulis, assembly GCA_034641835.2. NCBI lineage: Eukaryota > Viridiplantae > Streptophyta > Pinopsida > Pinales > Pinaceae > Pinus > Pinus albicaulis. The sequence continues at coordinate 11,349 of JAXQQM020085363.1, forward strand.
CTTTCTCAGTAGCTTCGACAACAAAGCACAGGTATTATGTGATATTTGTTGATGATTTTTGTTAGGTCCCTATATTACTAGTATAGTCCCTTATTGTTGTTAGTGTAACTCCCTTATTGTTATTATTGTACCCTTGTAACCCCCATTTTATTATTATTGTGCCCTTAAATTATTATTGTTAGGTCGGCTTGGATTACATTGTGGCCCACTAGGATTACATTATGGCCACATGGACTCCTATATATAGAAAGGAGGTTTTGTAAATTGGATCATCCAAGAATTGTTCATTTATGCTTAATGTATTGGAGGTTTCCCCCTCGAAGTGGCTTATTTCTAAGGCATCTCTATCTCTTGCCTATTACCCATTTTTTGGGTGGTTACACAACATTTGTTATCGAGCTTTGGATTCTAAGGGTTTCGCTGCTCCAAACGAGGTCATCGTGGAATTTTCACTATAAAATTTTTTTTACGAAGTTTCAGAAGCTGAAATTTTTAGGGTGCGAAGCCGAAATCCTGAGGAAGATTTTCTAAAAATTTCAAAGCTTGGTTCGCAATATTTTCAGAGATATCATCTGTGGAAGTTAGGTCTTTTTTCAAGCTCCTAAACAGGTCATCGTGGCACATTTCCCCAACACAACACACTCTCTAGTTAGAATTAAAATTCGTATAGATGCGAGGACAATCCCACGAGAAATTAATCAAAATTTAGGAAACTTTTAAATATTTACGGAGATATGATGCGGCTGGAAGGTAGTCTTTTCGGGCTCTGAATTTCATCTCTGAGGTGACCGTGGGGCGTTCAATAACTCTCTCTGTAGGCACGGATTGGAGTGCGTAAAATCGATTAGCAAGTACAGGTGTAGTTTCTTGGCTATCAATTTCGGAGACAAAGGGCAGCGGTGGCAGTACAGCAGCCTGGATTGGCTCTCTTGCAGACGATGTCAAATAATTAGATGGTATTATGGAAGTGGGACCTGGTATGTGGAGAATCCAAATCAGGTCAGACCTATGGCATTCGAAAGATAATTCAGAGGGCTACGTCGGTACCAAAATTCAGATATTGAAGTGCTGCAATCACAGAGATAATCCAATTTCAATATCGAGCTCCTCAAAAGCGAGAAAAAGGTGTGTATTTTTTTTCCGAATTGCATAAGTTGTTTGAAGAATAAATTTGAATTGATTCCAAGGGCATATTGTAGAATATATATCAGTATTGGGTTCTAAAATATGCCTCGTAAAAATAATTCAACACCCATTAAGCCTTCATAAGGCTCTACTATGACTCATGAAGATGAAGAATTGCAACATGATCTATCAAAATTACAAGAGCAAGTGCAACAAAATTCACTCTCGCAAAGAGCAACAAAAAATGAAATGGAAGTTTTGAAGGCGTGGAAACTAAATTAGATTAGCATGGAAAATTTAAGATGGACATGTACTTAGCCAACGCTGGAAAAACAACATGAAAAACTATGAAGAATGTCCAAAGCCATGATTTTAGAAGGTTTGACAAAGTTGATACAAGAAATGTTTCTAATGGTGAAAAGATAGTAGAGGAAACTCATGATGAGAACAAAACAAATATTAATCGTGATTTCATAAACTCTAATGTTGGAGGGAAGAACCACCATATTCCAAAAATGGATATGAGGAAGTTTGATGGAAAGGATCCTGTAACATGGATACTACAGATGGAGCAATATTTTGATCTCCATAATGTGCAAAACACACAAAAGGTACGCATTGCAACTTTACATTTAGAACAAATACATTTGTATGGTATCGATGGCTTTGCTCCCGTAAAAAAATTGTCACTTGGTCAATTTTTATGGAGGAAATGATAGCACATTATGAGGATGCAAAGAGCAACACCTTCTTTAGCCAATTGATAAATCTCAAACAAAAGGGTTTAGTGGGGCAGCACATTGAGGACTTCCAAAAATTGAATATAAGGGTAACTAATATTCCAGAGGAACACATGATTGATCTCTTCTTAGGTACTCTAAAGGATAACATCGAACATGAAGTTCGTGTTTTGGAACCTGATTCATTGGAGAAGGCATTCAGGTTGGCAAGAAAAGTTGAATGTAAAATTATGGCGACAAGGAAGCCTACCACTCAATTCTATAAAGAAGGAAGTGTTGCTACGCCTAGATTTCCACAACCTACAAAGTTGACACCACAACAATTGGAAGAAAAAAGAGCAAAAGGGCTTTGCTACAGTTGTGATAGAAAATACACTAAAGGTCATAAGTGTGCTGAGAAGAAATTATTTTACATAGATTGTGAAGAGGAAGAAGAAAATGAACAAGAAGAGGATATACACTAGGAACCAGCCCTAGAAGAGGAAGAAATGAATCAGACCATATCGTGTAATGCACTGGCAGGAATTACCACTCCTCAAACTCTCAAGATAGAAGGACATATCAAGAAGAAAAGGGTAATAGTGTTGATTGATTCAGGTAGCACCCATAATTTTATTCATTATAAGGTAGCCAAGGAATTAAATTGTTTCCTATACCCAGCACCTGAATGTCAAGTGATGGTTGCAAATGGAGGAACTATAAATTGCTCTGGAAAATGCCATAATATCAAGCTAACCATGGGGGAATATGTATTGACTAGTCTAATGCTTTCCATTCCTATGGGAGGTGTTGATGTTGTACTAGGAGTACAATGGTTACAATCTTTGGGGACGGTAGCTTTTAATTTTAAAGAACTTTTCTTGAAATTTTTTTCAGAAGGAAAGGAAGTCGAATTACGGGGTATTGAAGGGAAGCCGGGAAGGATAATAAGCTCTAATGTCATGACAAAGCTTCTAAAGAAATAACAACGAGGCGTAATTGCACAATTATGATCACTAGAAGTTCCGACATCAAAATCATCTATTTCTGCAGATCTCCAGCAAGTCTTGGACAATCATTCCAAGGTGTTTGAAACTCCCAAGGACTCCCACCTATTCATGATCATGATCATGCTATTCATTTGATTCCAGGAAGTGTTCCTCCAAACATCAGGCCTTATAGATATCCTTACTTCCAAAAGAGCGAAATTGAACGTATGATTGAAAAAATGTTAGAGGCGGGTATAATTCAACCTAGTCAAAGTTCTCACTCTGTGTGTGGTATATGGCATACAAATTGGAGCTTCCTGCTTCTTCACGAGTACATCCAGTTTTCCATGTTTCATGCTTAAAGAAGGTTATAGGTGAAAATCTTCCAGTTCAAACAATATTGCCAGAACTTGATGAGGAAGGAAAATCATATTGGAACCTGAAGCGGTCATGGAAACAAGAACTCGACAGCTACGGAATCGATCAATTTCAGAGTATCTCATCAAGTGGAAGAACTTACCCACTGAAGATTCTACATGGGAGGATGAGAATTTTATACAGAAGCACCCGGAGCTACTCAAGTGTTGGGGACAACACTTTTTTGAAGGAGAGGGGCATGTTAGGTCCCTATATCACTAGTATAGCCCCTTATTATTGTTAGTGTAAACCCCTTATTGTTATTATTGTACCCTTGTAACCCCCATTTTGTTATTATTGTGCCCTTAAATTATTATTGTTGGGTCGGCTAGGATTACATTGTGGCCCACTAGGATTACATTATGGCCCCATGGACTCCTATATATAGAAAGGAGGTTTTGTAAATTGGATCATCCAAGAATTGTTCGTTTATGTAATGTATTGGAGCGCACCCCTTGAGTGGCCATTTCCTGGGGTTGATCTCTTTCTTCTCTTGGAGCGCTTCCCTGTGTTTTTCTTGTAAGTGTTGGATCTTCTTCATGCAGGGAAGACGAAATTTGTCTCAAAGTTACGTAGTGAGACTACGCAGACCCCGTTTGAGAAGATCGGAGAAGAGGTGAGAGGCTCTGGAGCGACAATGGTGGTGGTTATGCATCTCTGATCAAGGACTTTTGCGGCGCGAAGGAATTAGAGAGCTCGCCTGCCTCATAACCCACGGTAGAATGGGGTTGTTGTGAGCGAAAAGAAAAGAGAACGATCGTGGGTGTCGCACGGGCGATGTTGCATGATCAGGGCCTACCCCTTCACTTGTGGGCTGAGGCATGCAATACAGCAGTGTATGTGCAGAACCGTTGTCCTCACAAGGTTCTTGGCATGAGTACACCAGAGGAGGCTTATTCTGGCAAGAGGCCTGATATTTCCCATTTGCGGATTTTCGGATCTCCTGTCTACATGCATGTGACGAAGGATGCCGGGAAGAAGGCAGGGCAGATCAGAGGTTGGAGATGATGGCTTGTGGGGTGCCCCGTGCACCCCACAACTCTCGTGTGTATTTGCCTGAACAATGCAAGGCTTGTTGTGCGACGGGATATCAAATTTCACGGAAAGCCATGAAGTGTTAGCTTGAGAGGGAGCCACACTGGCATGCAAATGGGAACGTGGTTCTAGGATGAGCCGGGATATGCATCAGCCTTGCAGAGGAGTTTAGGTGGAAGGAAGATAACCCTAGGCAACCATCCCAGAGGGCGCCCCTACAAGGCGAGCCACGCTCAGATGCAGAATTTTGGCAGGAGCACCTAAATCGGTGGCCTAGCAGGCCCGAACGGTCACTGGCGTTTCTTCAGTGTGGCTCTTATGAGCGAGTGTATGCTCATGACAAAAATACATCCTCTTTGAGGAAGGCTGTGGAAGGATCCGCATGAGGTAGATGCCATGGGTGGAGAGTATGCGTTCGATTGTTGAAAACCGTGCATGGGGAGATTATTCCCAGGCGGAGGAAATCGGTGGTGGTTTGAGATGGGTCCACCGAGTCCAGACGGCTGGTGGCCAGTATTAGTACAGTACGTTGTTGTCAAGGCTTTCACCTGGTCGGGGGATCGATTATGAGGAGAATTTTGCACCTGTCGCAAGGTACTCTTCCATACGGACGATCCTTGCTCTCTCAGCGCAGATGGGGTGGCACATTCATCGGATGGATGTGAAGACTGCGTTCCTCAATGGAGTTATTGAGGAAGAGGTGTACATAGAGCAGCCTGAAGGTTTTGAGATCTTCAGCAGTGAGTCGCATGTGTGCCGACTCAAGAGAGCACTGTATGGGCTGAAGCAAGCACCTCGTGCTTGGTACCCTCGGATAGACAGCTACTTCACCGGGCTTGGATTCTCCAAGAGTGAGGCGGATCCAAACCTGTACCAGATTGTGGTGGAGGGGAAGCTGTTGATCATCGTACTGTATGTAGATGATCTGATTTTGACTGGCGATGAGCAGTTGATTCTTTCATGCAAGGATGATCTTGCACGAGAGTTTGAGATGAAGGACCTGGGCATCCTTCATTATTTCCTGGGATTGGAGATTTGGCAGCGCAGTGGAGGACTGTTTGTTTCTCAATACCAAGTATGCAGGAGATGCGGAAAAGTTGTCCAACTATCGCTGTTAAATCTGTTGGAAATACTCCTCTTCCTTGTGGTTGGAGGAGGGTCTTCACCAGGTGGGGGTAGTGGATGCCACTGTTTATTGACAGTTGGTTGGTTCGCTCATGTATCTAGTCAATACACGACCGAACATATGCTATGCTGTTAACCAGCTTTCACAAGCTATGGTTAAGCCTACCAAGCTCTTTTGGAGGGCAAGAAAGCATGTATTGAGATATCTCAAAGGCACATCGGGATATGGATTATAGTATAGATAGTTGGATGAGGTGAAGCTGCATGGCTTCACGGATGCATATTGGGCAGGGAGCCCAATGGACAGAAAGAGCACATCTAGAGGGATATTCAATATCAGTTCTAAAACATTTTCTTGGTACAGTAGGAAACAAATATTTGTGGCACTCAGTTCAGCGGAGGCCGAGTACATGGTATCAAGTTTGGCTGCATGCGAGGCTATATGGATGAGGAAGATCCTGGTCGGGTTGTTTGGTTCACACTTAGAGCCTACTGTGATTTATTGTGATAATCAGAGTTGCATTAAACTCTCGGTTAATCCAATATTTCATGATAGATCTAAACACATTGACATCTGGTATCATCATATCAGAGATTGTGTGCAGCGGAAGGTCATGTTACTTTCATACATTCCTACGGAGGATCAGGATGCTGATATCTTGACGAAGGCGCTCACCAGGAGCAAATTCGAATACCACAGGGGCAGGATAGGGGTTGCAGATAATCCATATCTTGTTGAGAGGGAGTGTTGAGATTGCAACAAGATGATGAGCTTAGTGGAAAAGAGTCGCCTTCACTAAGTGGGCCCGCAGGCTATTTTTGGCGCAAAGTCTATTTTTAGACTATGTCTATTTTTAGACATATGGATCATGTTCTATGAGTTGCAGGATGCTATTTGTGGATGGTTGGTCAAGTCAGGAAAAATAGATGGACTTCTATTTTTAGACATACTGGGCGGAATCTATTTTTAGATTGCCAGTCTAAAAATAGATATGTCGAATATTAGTAGCTCTTAATAATATTTGGACTATAAACATTATCTTATTCTCTTGGAGCACTTCAGTTAAGTGCACAGATGTGGCACAGGAGCTGACAGAAGGAATTACGCTATTCCTGAGGGTTATGTGGAGCTATTACATGGATACTTCAGTTAGAACTCATGTGACAGAGTTTGGTGGAGTTGATTGAGGAAGTTAATGGAGTTGTGTTCAGTTTAACTAATCTAAACATAGTTGAGCTATTTGTATCTAGTTTAACTGATTGATACAATTAGTGAGAGTGGTGTGAATCAATTATTAATTAATTCACTAATTATAAACTCATTAATCAACTAAAGAATACATCAGTTAACGTCAGTGCATGGACAGTTTTAGTGGAGACCAGTGCAGAGATAGGTGAAAGAGCAGGTTAACTATCGGTTAACAGCTATCTTGTTGCATGTTGCAATAACGGTGATTGGAGAAGCCAATGAGGATTGCGCAGTACAAGCCAGGTGGTTCGAAGTTATTTATGAGCCATCCTACAACATTGATTACGCAATAGAGGCTGGCTATCAGGTGGCAGAGATTGGAGCATGTGTTTTGCTAGATCTAGCTTGATTAGTGTGTAGAAATTGGAGGTTGTGCTGAGAGCTTGTGAGGAGCTTTGTACAAAGATTGTTACATGATCTCCATGACATATAATATACAGATAGTTGGGGGTTTTCAGCTTTAAGCTTTCCCATGAAATACTGTGTTCATATGTGTGATTTTTTATGGTTTTAATGTGTGCATGCAATTGATTTTATTTCCACATGTAATGATCAATGGTAGAAGAGATTCTATATTGTGCATGAAGATAAAATAGTGTGTGGTCAGGAGAATCTTGGTGAATAATATATCAGTTATTCAAATTTCTACAAATACCAGCACCGAGCTCACAGATGAAGGATATCTCTCTTATTTAAAAAAGAGATCTATCTGAGTTTCTGAGTATAAGGATAGTCTAAGGTCCTGTTGCAATATCCTTGGCCAGAGACTACAACACAGAGGTTGAAACTGTTATATAGGATCTAAGACAGAGCCACCACAGAGAATACTCTTTGAGCTTCCAACCAGTGGTTGTATTACCTTATTCGAGCCACCACAGATAGACACTCCTTATCCCAGGTTTGAAACACTATTTTTCTGAACCGACTCCTTATATCATTGATCTGAAACTTGTTTTCACATTTTTTGCGCTCTTATTGGAGCAAGGAACATTCCACACAAGTCTGTATCTTCAAAATAGTTTAAGTCTTGTAGAATTTTTTTGCAATGATAAAGGGTCTGGACTTTGAACCACTGTAGTTGTCCTTTTCTTTATTTGTGTGAGTTATCAGTCCTTTAACACAGTTCAGATCAGATACCACACTTCGGTCAAGATAAAAGATCATTGTTCTAAGGGTTATATCCTTTAGCTAACATGTCAAAGATTGCTTGCCACAGGTTAAGGGAGTTGCCTCCTTGTCACAGATTCGAGAGACAACAAACTGTGCTAATAATCTGAGCTCAAGTTCACTGTATGACTGTCCTTAATCCGAGCTAGAAAGAATATAAAAAAAATAGCCCAAGACATTTTTTAATCTCTGATCTCCTCGACCTTTCTATCTCTGTTTTTCTTGCGGTATATCACTGTAATTAATCATTGAAATTTCAGAGATAAAAATCCGAAATTCTGATTTTGAAATGAAGAGTCTGCCCACATATTTATAGTGGTTTATCCATCCAAAAAGATGTGACTGTTGGGAGAACGGACGACATGAATAGGCTAGCACAGGTCGGCTCGATAAAAAATATATTTTTCTAAACTTAAAAATTCATTATCTCATCAACCACCGGGAGTTTAGGGGCAAGTAAGGCCTCGTTAGAAAGGGAAAAATATACTCTACAAGATGGTATAGGATCCATTTTGAAAGTTTACCTCTAAGGTGGTGAATTTTTATTTATTTATTTGTGACTTCCTTTGAATTATTTAGTGCAGAAAATGATTAGGACGTTATGGCTTTTTTGTTTGGGTTCTCCATTGTTTGTCTTCTCCATTATTTGGCTTCTTCATCATCATAGGAACATGTATGACATCCACGTCATCATGATAGTGTCCAGCAATGATTATATCATTCATGTCATCACATAATTGTGCAGTGATATGTTATAGTGCAACATCATTAGGAGAACTTCAAATTAGTCTTCCAACCATCAAATGAAATCTTCCACATCGTCATCTAGTCTTCCAACCTTCATTAAGTGTATGGCATCATCATATGTCATCATCAAATATCATCCAAGTGAATGACATCACCATATGACATCAAGGGTTAAGGTCTTGATCTGAAAGGAGGGTATTAGTTTTGTGTGGCTAAGTGTCCTTTCAGTATCATAAGCATGTACAATTTATCTCCATTTGCTTGCTTAAGGAATGAGTGTTTTAACCATGAAATATAGATGAATTTGTGAACTTTAAGAATGAAAATAAGCCTTAAAAACACCATACAACAATGTATAACATAGAAATACAATCACACATAAGTTTTACATAGTAGGCATGATGAAGCAGTTCACCCCTCCTGGGCTACATCTGCTGGACCAGCTCCCAATGGCATGTCCCTCTTTGTCATTATGCTCAAAATTTCAAATTACATGTGTTTACAGGCCTCTAATGGTTGTTTTCTCTATACCAATGGCTCCAGAATGCTCAAATTAGTCTAGATAGACTTTTGTTTCACCCAAATTGGTCGAAAATTGACCTCCCAATGCATTTTTCCCAATGTCAGCTAGAAAAGCTCCACTAAAAGTGGAGATTGGCACTTAACTGAAGTTAAATTTAATGAAAAGCCCTAAAATTAGGGGCGCGCTATTAACTCCACCATATTTAACACTAACACTAACCATTGTGGGGTGGGGGTGGCCACATGCCAACCCTCGAAACCCCGGTCATCTTTAATGATGGGCGGAACTCCCATTTAAACCCTGAATAAAATGGAGTTGGTTGCGGAGTTACCTTAACCACCATTCTATCGGATGCCCTGCTTGCGACATTCGGGTCATGTCACTACACGTTGGAGTGATTGTAGAAATTATACAATAACATGTATATTACCAGACTCACCTGATCTAACAATTAAATACAAAATCCTTCCACTCAATTCTTTGCGGAAATTAAATCGCCAATTGCAAACACATGAAGAAAAATCAATCACACATAACAAGATGTTTTACCAGGAAAGCTTAAAGTTAAAAACCCCAACTATCATATATTATGTATATCAATGGATCATGAAACAATCTCATATATCTCATACAAATCTCAGCTCATAGAGCTCTCAGTACAATATACAATCGTCTCACATTGTCTTGCAGAAATTTGCACCTCCATGCACCAATTTCTAGCCTCCTGACAGCCTGCCTCCACTGCGCAATCCCTGCTGAAGAAGAACCCTGAATGAATTCGACCTTACCTTGGTTTGACTACGCAATACTCATGGGCATCTCCAATGTGTGTGTGGATGCATTGAATGCTCCACTATAGTGACAACAGATAGTCAATCTCACCCTTTCACCTATCTCTCCACTGGGTCTCCACTAGATCTGACATGCAAGTAGTTAACTGTTGTATTTCTTCAGTGGCAAGTAAGACACTATTTGTGAATTAATTCACTCATCTATCACTAGTGTATGTTCATTTACAACTAGCACAACTGAGTTTAACTCACTGAACTGAGTTAAACTAAATAACAACTCACATAACTACTCTTCCAACTCTATTACAACTTGCCACTGTCAGTTATAACGAAGTCCTCCATACATGAGTCACCAACCAACCTTGGAATTCGAAATTCCTTCAATCAACTGGTTTTCCACATCAGTTAACTAAAATAAAGTGCTCCAAGAGAATAAGTTATTATTTATTGTCTGATTATTATGAAGGGCTAATAATAATCGACATGCATTCTAATTTTAGACAGGCGATCTATAAATAGACTTTGCCCATACATCTAAAAATAGAAACTCATCTAAAAAAACTTTTTCTCAACCATATAGAATCAACCTCCTGCTAATTTTAGATTTTTCTCATCATGTTTATTTTTAGACATACACCTAAAAATAGCCTGTGTGGGCCCCACCTAGTTTAGGTGCTGATTTTTCACTAGGATCAAGGATGATGTTTCTGGATGCCTCTTTCACTGTTTCTTGTTGCAATCTTCAACAATGATAAGTGTTATGGTTTATAAAACTTCGCAACAAGTGGTGCGGAACCCGAAGGTAACAAGGTTTCGAAGACCGTGACAATAAAAGCCACCTAACCACACATGTGAACGCCTATTCCACCGGAGTTTATGCTAACTGGAAACCATTGAAGACTTGTAAAAATGTTGCGGTGATGTGAACTGTGGCATGTGACCACACCCGCATAAACCACCGGAGTAACGGATTAACGTGGTCATCGGGTTAACGTTTGCTGTCGGGTTAATATATATCATGTGACCACTTCTTTGGGGCCACCTATTATGTGACCATTGCTTTGGGGCCGCCAACGGGTTGGGACGACTGACAGTCCTCCGAAATGTAAATCAATACAACTTAAAATGATGCTGACTACTATATGGTTAAGCAACTTTGGGTAGGCAAGATGGTCAGAGGTTGGACGTGCAGGCCGGAGGTCGCGGGGTCGACCCCCCCCGACTCCACAATAATTTTAACATAGCCTCCTGAGGACACGTGGCGGCCTCCGGGCTTGCCACGTGTCGCTCATCTGACGGTCCAAAACAAATCCATCAACAGTCATAATCACCATCCCATACCAAAAAAATAAACGACCCAGATTAAGCCATGTGGCGCGATCTGGTTCGCTGTGAGAAAAGAGAATATTCCCTAGAATATACCTGCTGACTGGTCATCCTAGTCACAATTTTGTTGTTGTTTGGGAAAACGGACAGAACGCGATATCTTCCTCATACGACATCAGTTTTTTGAACCGTTCGCGGCACCAGAATTGAAATGATGAGACCTTTCCGATCGCTTAGGTTCGGTTCTATTTCGAGCACTTTCAATTTTGAGTATAACACATGAATTCCTGATCACACCTCCCCACTGGAAATCTTTTGGACCCCAAAATCTTTATATATTACTGAACATGAAGATGAGGAGACTGTGTCCCCACTCTTCCAATATTTATCCACTGAAATTTCCCTAATTTCATTAATTGGAGCTTTTCAAGAAAAGACAAATTTTCCCTTGATTCCATCGACCATGCATTATTGTCTTTGACATTGTCATGTTACACATTTACTGAACTTGCAGAACAAAAATCTAACTTTGTAGTAAACATCTTGTTCCTACATTGGTCTATAATTAAAGGAAACTTGGAATTGTTCTCACCTTGCATTCTGTCCTTATGGCGATTTTTTGCTTTAGCCTTGAACTTGTGTTGACTCTTGATCAAGTTTCTTCGCCATTGTACCATGCATTTAGGAAACCATTAATGAACATTTCTGAATCCTGTGCCTTCTTTTCCAAGTTGTTGTGTCCTATTTTTGACCTTTGCAACTTCTTGCATTGACACCTTGTTGTCAGCACCGTTCAACACCAATGTCAACTGCTGCAACTGCTTGTCATCTTCTTTCAAAGACAACCTGCTTTCAAACATAAACAACTCATTACAAACATTAGCATTTGTTTGAAAAGGATGATGTAAAACATCTCTTTTTTTAATCATCATCAATGTCAAGTTTTGGCTTGCATTGACTAGCCTCTTCATTTGGTCTGCATTAACTAAAAAAGTGTCTAGTTTCTTGCGATGAACTCTCACAATATACTCCTTGCCATCTTTGAATAAACGGTATTTGTTCTCATGGCGATGGAAGATTGCTTTCCTGTCATACAAGTAAGGACTGCCCAACACCATACATGTTATATCAAGCGGAACAACATCTAATTCAATTGTGTCAATGAAATGTGTAGTTATTGCAAAGCGCAACATGCACTTCTTTGAAACTTGTAAATTTGCATCTTTACAAATCCAACCAAGTGGATATGGTTTTGGATGTGGAATGGTCTCAAGATTAAGTTTCTTGACCAAGTATTCAAAGATTAAATTTTCTTGTGACCCACTGTCAAACAATGTGTCTACCTTGGTATGTTTGGAAATGACCCTCACATGAAATAGTTCAATTCTCTCTTCTTCATTTGGAGCTTGTATGTGACAGTTAGATATACTAGAACTGGGTTTAGTTTCAATCCCTTTCCCCTCCATGTTCTTTAGTCCCATAGCTATGATTTTTGTTTCATCTCCTGAATCTGACCCTAAGTCTTGTTCAGCGATTGCAACAATTTTGCCTTTCTCCTTGGCTTTCTCTTTGGCCTTCAAACTTTCTGGTTTCAACTCTGGATGAAGTTTCCAACAATGGTCTTCATCATGGCTAGTTTTAAAACAGTGTTTGCAAAATAATTTTCCCTTCTCTTTTCTGATATTTGCATTTCTCTTTTTCTTCCATTTGCCTTTAAACTCATTTTCCTCATTCTCATCTATGTTTTTTTTCCCCTTGCCTCTAAGTGCGTGGCTTGTACACAAACTTCATCTAGGCTTGTAGGGTTAAACATGAGGATAGTATGTCTTAGGTAGGTATGTAAGCCTCCTATATACTTGATGAAAGTGTCTTGGCTCTGCAAATCTACTCCTAATAAAAGAGCTCTTCTCCTAAATTCTTGAGTATACACTTGTACATTTTGTCATTTCAATTGTTTAAAAATTTGCCAGTCCATTATGGATTTCTGCATGTGAGCTAATGGATAAAACTATTGTTTTATTGCAGAAATTAAATCAGTGCATAATAGAATAATCTTACCATGCTTCTTGATCTCCTCCTTTGTCTTCGCTTCCCACCAAACAAGTGCTACATTTTCCATTCTCAATGAAGCTAGTTGGATTTTGGTATCATCATGATGAAAATTTTGGATTCTCAAATAGAACTCCAATTTCCTAATCCAATTATCAAGCTTTTCTTCATTGACTTAACCATTAAACATTGGCAATTCAAACTTAACATCAAGTTTTAATAAAGGACTTTTACCCATGTCCTTTGACTTGTATGGCTGATGTACTGAAGATGAAGTAGAGGATGATGAGGGTGATGATGGTGACTTTCCACTATCTCCATTTCCTCCATTGCCCTTCTCTGATTTATCTTCATCATTGTGGCCTCATGATGATCCCTGTCCTTTCTTGTGAAGTTTGGACCTTTCTTCTTCTAGTTTCTCATTCCATTCTTGATAAAGGACTCTAACCATCTCAAACAAGTCAAGAAATGCTTTTCTGTACATTCTTTCTTCTTCTTTGGGATCCATCTCTTCATGGATTTCTCCTTCTCTTGGAGGCATGCTTAATGCAACTTCTGCTTTTTTTGGAGGTGAGCTAGGTGGTGGAGAATGTGGCAATCTTTCCCTCCTTTGATGTGGCTCACTTTGAGAACCTCTTGCTTCCACCAATTTGCCTTCTCCTCTCTTAAGCTTGAGCCTAGTAAGTATGAAGGCCCTTGCAAGTAGTTAACAATCTTTGCACACAAAAAGTGACCAGAGATTAAACTCTAGCTTTGATACCAACTTGATCTAAAAGGAGTGTATTAGTTTTGCTGTACTAAGTGTCCTTTCAGTTTTATAAACATGTACAATTTGTCTCCATTTATTTTCTTAAGGAATGAGTTTTTTAACCATGAAATATAGATGAATTTGTGAACTTTAAGCATGAAAATAAGCCTTAAAAACACCATACATCAGTGTATAATAGAGAAATAAAATCACACATAAGTTTTACATAGTAGGCATGATGAAGTAGTTCACCCCTCCTGGGCTACATCTGCTGGTCCAGCTCCCAATGGCATGCCCCTCTTTGTCATTATGCTCTAATGGTTGTTTTCTTTGCACCAATGGCTCTAGAATTCTCAAATTAGTCTAGGTAGACTCTTGTTTCACCAAAATTGGTCGAAAATTGACCTCCCAATGAATTTTTCTCGATGTCAGCTAGAAAAGCTCCACTAAAAGTGGAGACTGGCACTTAACTGAAGTTAAATTTAATGAAAAGCCCTAAAATTAGGGGCACACTATTAAATCCGCCATCTTTAACACTAACACTAACCGTTGAGGGGTGGGGGTGGCCACATGCCAACCCTCGAAACCCCGGTCATCTTTAATGCTGGGCATAACTCCCATTTAAACCCCAAATAAACTGGAGTTGGTTGCGGAGTTACCTTAACCGCCATTCTATCGGACGCCCTGACCGTGACATTCGGGTCATGTGACTGCATGTTGGAGTGATTAGTGTTATGGTTTATAAAACTTTGCAACAAGTGGCACAGAACCCAAAGGTAATAAGGTTCCGAAGACCGTGGCAATAAAAGCCACCTAACCGCACATGTGAATGCCTATTCCGCCGGAGTTTATGCTAACTGGAAACCGATGAAGACTTGTAAAAAATATTACGGTGATGTGAACTGTGGCATGTGACCACACCCGCGTAAACTGCTGGAGTAACGGATTAACGTGGTTGCCAGGTTAACGTTTTCTGTTGGGTTAATATATATCATGTGACCACTGCTTCGGGCCCGCCAACGGGTTGGGACCGCTGGCGGTCTCCCCCTTCGAAATGTAAATCAATACAACTTAAAATGATACTGAAGACTATATGGTTAAGCAACTTTGGATAGGCGAGATGGTCAGAGGTTGGACGTGCAGGCCAGAGGTTGCGAGGTCGCCCCCCCGCCCCCGACTCCACAATATTTTTAACATAGCCTCCTGAGGACACGTGGTGGCCTCCGGGCTTGCCACATGTCGCTCATCCGACGGTCTAAAACAAATCCATCAACGGTCAGAATCACCATCCCATACCACAAAAATCAACGACCCAGATTAAGCCACGTGGCGCGATCTGGTTGGCTGTGAGAAAAGGGAATATTCCCTAGAATATACTTGCTGACTGTACCTGCCTGTTGACTGTGCATCCAAATCACAAAATTTTTGTTGTTTGGGAAAACAGACAGAACACGATATATTTCTCATACGACATCGGTTTTTCAAACCGTTCACAGCACTAGAATCACAACGACGAGACCTTTTCGGATGCTCAGGTTTGGTCCTGTTTCGAGCACTTTCATTTTTGAGCATAACACATGATCCCCTGATCAGGTCTAGATCATCAAGTGCATGCAACATTTAGACAAGTACTTATTATGGCTTCCTTCTTTAGTGGTTTGACTTCTTCGTGACTTGACATTTTCATTAATAGTATCCTAGTCAACCAAGAGTCATGACATCATCATCTGGAACCAGGGATCTCAAGAATATTTACCATCTCAGCTAATTCCATATTGACATCAATGACAACCTTGATTAACAATCTCCCCCTTTGTCATTGATGGCAATATTCTTGTCCTTCCAAGATTCTCTCCCCCTTTGACATCAATGGAAAATGGGGTGCCCAAGTACTCCCCCTATCAAGCTGCTTCTTGGCATGTTGCTTCTTCATGTTTCCTTCATCATGTTGAGATTTTATGTATTTGGGGTAGCATCAGTTGTGCTCTAGATCCCAAATTTTGTGGAGGGACTAGAGTACACTTGATCTACCAGACCTAGAAATGGATTTGGGAAAGTTCATCTGGTTTAGGAGATATTAAATTAATAAATTATTTTAATGTATTTCCTAAGTTAAAACTTAGGGAACTTAAATAATTAAAGTGAATTTAATTAAACATGTGATGAAATTGTCTTAAGTCACACGGATCAAGCTTTCTTTTAATCTTAGCCATTGATTCAAGATCTATTCATGGCCGTTGACTTGTAAACAAGAAAAGTATAAATGAAAGGCTTGGGGTCATTTGTAAAGACACACAGTAGCAGAGCACTGAAGCTAAGCTGAGATTCTAGGGCAGGGTTGGCTAAGAATACTCAGAAGTGCTTCAGCTGTAGAGAGGGGAATTTAGACCAAGGGGATGATATGATCCCAGGGTCTAGAATACACAAGAGGCAGAGAAGAGATTGGTTCAAGGACAATGCAGAGGAAGACAAAAACAGTAGCAGCAAGGACAACACAATTTTCAGAAAACCCTCAGGGGTTACGAAGAGACCCTCCAAGGGTAGCGTAGTGATTGCGTCACCCATTCTGGGGTAACGCAGTCCCTTCCAGGAGCAACGCTAAGGGTTTGGAGGCCATCCAAGGCTGACGCAGAGGCTTTCAGGGGCTTTAGAAGTTGACGCAGTGCATTTCAGAGGTAGCGCTGGGGTTTCTAGGCCTGGATCTGACTGAGTTCTGTAAATCCTGTTTGAGGGTGTGGACCAGTCAGTATTTTTTGTCCTAGATCAAACAAGAGCTGTAGATCTAGAGTTTTCTCTGTAGGGCTTTCCAGATTTGGAACCCAAAGTTGTGTATTCAAAAATATTCTTAATAATAGAACCCTCCATTATCCAGAGACTGGTTTTCCCACATTGGGTTTTTCCAGGGACAGTTTGTTCAGAAATAACTGTCACTTTGTCAATGTGTGCATGTGCTTATTCTATATCTGAATTGGTAGAGATCTATTATGTGTTTTGCTTCGATTTTAACTTGAATTTATTCACTTGATAACTTGTTTAAGTTGGAGGAGCCTAACCGGATTAACAGTGATAATTTCCGCATAAGTATTAAGATTCAGAAATTTCTACACATCAATGATAGTTCTCCATGTAAGATATGTTTCTCCTTTTGTCATGGTGCTCTTCTTTAATGTACTTGCTCCCCCTAAGCCTCTGCATGGAAATGGATGAGGTATATGATCAACTAACTTCCCCTGCTTGCTTAAAATCGTCTAGCTCTTCTTTTTGCTCAAGAATGAAGGATTGCTGCCTAGTTATCAAGTGGAAGGCATCTTCATAATTTCATGATTTTATTTAATGGAGTTAATCCCAAGAGATGATCTGTCAAAAGATGATTATCCATGTGTGACTCATCAAGGATTTCATAGGGCTCTTCACTGATCACTTTCTACAAGAATACTCAAGAATCACAAACTCCCCTTAACTGTATGCAATGTCTCTTTTTGGCTGAGTTTCACCATCAAATACTTGGAATATCAAGGATGAATTCATCTAGTCAACAACATGTGTTGTTGGCTACAGTGTTCCAGAGACTTCGGGATTCAACTTGTTTCCTTCTCCATACTTGTGTAACTTTCTTCTCTAGCATGATTCTAGCTTGTGCAGGGGCCCAAGTCAAGTTACAATCACATGACATATGTCCAATGTTATGGCAAGTGAAGCACTCTATCTTGTTCATGAATAAGAAATCATGACTTCTTCTTGCAAAATTTCTTCTAAGAGATCGAAGAGGACAATTATATTTGTTTTTGTGATATGCCCTGCAATATTTTTCCATGTGCCCAAAGTTTGTAGAAGAATAGCAATAACCAAGAAATACACTTTGGTACCTTGAAGATGTATTTTTCCTTGATTTACTTCTGAAGTCTTTTTGCCTTGGGATTCTCTGATGATATTCATTGCCTTTTGTATTCTTGACACCATATTCAAGTCTCCTTGGAGTAGAATTTCTTCCGTCGTTGTCTTGATTCTTCTCCTTGCCTTTGCTGGAACTGGGAGCATCAACATTTCTTTCTAGGTTCCTCACATCTTTGTTGTTTGAAGCATTATCATTCTTGCTTAAGGATTCACCTGCATAGCCAAGACCTGATTTATCAAGGGGAGACATTTGATGACTTAGGATGTCATTTAGGGTTTGAGAGCTTTTCAAGTTCTTATTCAGCAAGTCAACTTCCTTTTTAAGAAAGACAATTTCTCCTTTCAACTTTTCACAATCTTCATCTTTCATAACTGGTTGCTTCTTCATTTATTTCATCATCCTTGTTGCTTCATGTGCTTTTATTTCAAGGTAGATGATATTTGATTTCATTATGAGGACTTCTTCATTTTTCTTTGCTACACTGCTCTCCATTTCTTCTTTTATTCTTGTAGCTTCACATGTTTCAGCCTTGAGAAGATTGATGTCTGATTTTAGTTTCAAGATTTCTTCATCCTTTTCTTCTAGTTGGCATATCATATAATTTATTTCCTTTTCTGCTTCATCAACTTGTCCTTTTATGAATGAAAAATCTTCCATCGCCTTCTCAGCTCCTTCTGCTTGTTTCCATGCATCTTATAGTTGAAATCTAGGGGAGCAGACTTCTTCCTTGTATTGACCAACTTGTCCTTTAAGTTTGTTCAAGTCTTCATGTCTTTTTTCAAGATGGCTTGAGAAAGTTTCTTCCCTTTTATTTTCCATATCCAATTGATTTGTCATGGATATGAGTTCTTCATGATGCTTTCTTTTGTTTTGACGAATTTACTCCTTAAGCTTGGTGAGCTCCTCATCTCTTTCTTGTACTTGAAGCTTGAAAAGGTCAACTTCCTTCCTTGTCTTGTCTTGGTCACCATCTTGCTCTTTCTTCTTAAGTTCCTCATTTTCCTTTTTCAAACTGTTAATCTCTTCCATGGCAGCTATAAGTTTAGTCAAGAGATCTTCTTCAAAGTCTTCTTTACTTTCTTCTTCTTTTAGGTCTTCTTTGGTCTTGATGTCATCACTCTTATTTTCAGCTTCCTCAATGGATTCTGGATTTTCTTTTTTCTTTCCATCATCTTCTTGACTATCTGTCATGGTCAATGCTCCTTTTGAGTGAAGATCATGAAGTTTGTCCCATATGAATTTTATTGACAAACATTTTTCAAAATTGGCCTTGACAGAATTTGGTAACCCATTCAAAATTGCCTTCATTGCTCTTGTATTGTACTCCTTGGATTCTTTGTCCATCGTTTCATCAGTAATCACTGATTTCCAAACTCAATTCCTTGAGTCTTCAAGAAATTCCTCATTCTTGCCTCCCATATATCAAAATTTCCATTGAAAAATGGAGCCTTTGCAAATTTATTGACCTCAATTTCGATGGTTGTGGAAGACACATCTTTAGGAGGATTGGAGACTTTCTTCCTTGGCTTTTCCATTTGTGTTCTAATGATAAAACTTAAAGTTGTTAGGCTTTGAGTGAAGGTACTGGCTGCGATTCCAATTGTTGGAAATACTGAGAGGGGGGGTGAATCAATATTTCTTTCCAATTGTTATTTTTACCAGTTAGATCACTTATATTTAGAGCAAAAAATGAACAAAGAATAAATTCTTTTATTAATTTCTTCTTTGCAATAAATCAAGTACAATGTATTTAAGGCTCCAACCCTAGATGAAGACATCGATCTTCAATCTCCCAGGTTCCAACCCGTATTTTCCAAGCACCGACTTGGACTTCCAAGGCTCCAACCTTGTCAATTCTGAGGCACCAACCTCAAGGGCTCCAACCCTGTATTTGGTTTAGCCTCCGACTTGGTTTCTTGAAAACTCCAATCCTCTAGGGCTCCAACCCGATCCTCCAAGGCACCGACCTTGTCTTTATGAGGCTCCAACCTCTTGGGCTCCAACCATCAACTTCACTTCATCAAATATGTTTGGTTATTCTTCACGATTCCCAAAGTCTTCTATAACGAG
Organism: Pinus albicaulis; assembly: GCA_034641835.2. Classification (NCBI taxonomy): domain Eukaryota; kingdom Viridiplantae; phylum Streptophyta; class Pinopsida; order Pinales; family Pinaceae; genus Pinus; species Pinus albicaulis. The sequence goes on from JAXQQM020085363.1 coordinate 31,324, forward strand.
CCTTGTCACACTTAGTCTCCACGTCACATCATCAATGATGACCTTTTATTCTTAGAAGGTGTCAACACTGCTCTTCATCGTACCCAAACAATTTCTCCAAGTTACCTCATGATGACTAATGCATCATGGTCTCCAAGGTTCTCCACGAATCATCAAAGTCAGTTCCAAGTTTTTGACTCACAACAAACTTTGATGATGACAAACCACAAATATGAATCTCCACTAGTATATCCAACCTCCAAAGAACTTCAAGTATTGTTCTGATCGAGTTCAAGAGATACACCACCCAACAGATCTGCTTAATACCAACACCGAGCTCACAGATGAAGGATATGTCTCTTATTTAAAAAAGAGATCTATCTGAGTTTCTGAGTATAAGGATAGTTTGAGGTCCTGTTTCAATATCCTTGGCTAGAGACTAAACATAGAGGTCCGAACTGTTATACAGGATCTAAGACAGAGCCACCACAGAGAATACTCTTTGAGCTTCCAACCAGTGGTTGTATTACCTTATCGGAGCCACCACAGATAGACACTCGTTAACCCAGGTCTGAAACACTGTTTTTCTGAACCGACTCATTATATCATTGATTTGAAACTTTTTTTCAAAGTTTTTGTGCTCTTACTGGAGCAAGGAACATTCCACACAAGTCTGTATCTTCAAAATAGTTTAAGTCCTGTAGAACTTTGTTGCAATGATAAAGGGTCTGGACTCTGAACCACTGTAGTTGTCCTTTTTTTATTTGTGTGACTTATCAGTCCTTTAGCACAGTCCGGATCAGCAACCACACTTCGGTCAAGATAAAAGATCATTGCTCTAAGGGTTATATCCTTTATTTAACAGGTCAAAGATTGCTTGCCACAGGTTAAGGGAGCTGCCTCCTTGTCACAGATCCGAGAGACAACAAACTGTGCTACTAATCCGAGCTCAAGTTCACTGTATGACTGTCCTTAATTCGAGCTAGAAAGAATGTAGAAAAATTAGCCCAAGACAATTTTTAAACTCTGATCTCCTCGGCCTTTCTATCTCTGTTTTTCCTGCGGTATATCACTGTAATTAATCACCGAAATTTCAGAGATAAAAATTTGAAATTATGATTCTAAAATGAAGAGTTTGCACACATATTTATAGTGGTTTGTCCATCCGAAAAGGCGTGACTGTTGGGTGAAGGGCCGACATGAATAGGCTAGCACAGGTTGGTTCAATAAAAAATATATTTTCCTAAACTTAAAAATTCATTATCTCATCAACCACCAAGAATTTGGGGGAAACTAAGGGCTCATTAAAAAGGGAAAAATATACTCTACAAGATGGTATAGGATCCATTTTGAAAGGTTACCTCTAAGGTGGTGAAAAACATTTTTCTTTGTGATTGCCAGTGAATTATTTACTGTAGAAAATGATTAGGACAATATGGCTTCTTTTTTGGGTTCTCCATTGTTTGTCTTCTCCATTATTTGGCTTCTTCATCATCATAGGAACATGTAGGACATCCATGTCATCATGATACTGTCCAACAACGAGTATATCATTCATGTCATCACATAATTGTGCAGTGATATGTTATAGTAGTAGGAGAAATTCAAATTAGTCTTCCAACCATCAAATGAAATCTTCCACATCGTCATCTAGTCTTCCAACCTTCATCAAGTGTATGACATCATCATATGTCATCATCAAGTATCATCCAAGTGAATGATATCACCATATGACATCAAGGGTTAAGGTTTAGATCATCAAGTGCATGCAACATTTATATCAATTACTTCTTATGGCTTCCTTCATTAGTGGTTTGACTTCTTGACTTGACATATTCATTGATGGTATCCTAGTCAAGTAAGAGTCATGGCATCATCATCTGGAACCAGGCATCTCAAGAATATTGACCATCTCAGCTAATACCATATTGACATCAATGGAAAACTTGATTAACATAGGTCTCCATTTCAAGTGGAATCACTCCAAAATACCCCTGTTCACACGTACTAAAAAATAACAGAAAATTACTACTCTAGAATCTGGAAATTCAAAAACTAGTGAGCTAGTTAATCTATCAAATGACTTACCTAATCAAGTGAAAATGAAATGGGATAATTTTATTATTATTAAATTTAACATTATTATGAACTAATCCAAGTGGAATCAAGTCAAATGGATCTCATTAACCCCTTCTAAAAATAACATAAATTTATTACTCTTTCGCTACAAGGCATTTCTAGAAATCTTATATTCGTGAACTAGTAACCAAATCCAAGTAGCTTAATGATTAAGATGACCTTCCAAAGTTATTCCAAGGATGAATAATGCTTTTGAACTTGTAAACATCCTACAAAAGAACTCACTTCAATCATTTAATTCAATCCTACAACAAGAAAATAAACAATACTAAATATATAAATATGCAAAACAAAAATAAGAGATGCATGTGAATAAGAAGTGAAAAGAACATAAAGAAATTGTGCAAGACGACTCTGAGGATCCTGGGGTGGCCATGCCCAAGGAGGACTCGGAGTCCTATGGAAGAAACGAAGCGTTAGAAGTTAAAAATGACACCAATCTTCATTATTGAATCAGTGCAAGTACATCCCTGCAAGAAAAGAAAGTGGCACTACAAGGAAAAGACCCTCTAGTGGATGCTTTTGAGGAAACCCTTATAAAAATACCCCAAAAATCCGTTTCTAGCGGAGGTTACTAGAGGAGGTTGGCGTGTGCAGGTTTTTGTGGATGTTTTTTGTCCGGTGTTCTTATCATCCTAAACTGCACCGGTGCGTTCAACAAGAGAAAGCACTGGTGCGCAAAAAACATTTGCACACTGCACACCATGCACTCCATACAAAACGTGCCATGTGCGTCTTATTACTGTAGCGCATTGGTGCGTCCTAAAACCCCACGCCAAAACAAAAATTGCCCAGTGCGGTCTTAAGAAACTGCATTGGTGCACCTATAAAACCCCACACACCAGAACAGGGTTAAATAAAAAAAAATTACGGCAAAAGAACCACATTTTTCACTTTTCTTAGTGCTCCAGATCTCTCAAGCACCCGTGCAATTTATCCTTGTTTGATCTGCCCTAACATCAGTACTCCCATTGCACCCATTGCACGCACTACTCTGTGCATTTCCCACAAATCTCCATTTTGAAAATTTCAAAACAGTGGGAAAATTTACTTTTGCAAATTCTACAGCTAATATGCCTCCTCGACGATCAAATGTACATGTATTTTTCTTATTTTTCCACAATTAAGCCCTTCAGCGGATTATAATTGTAAATTACTTTAAAATTAACCATTAAAAAAAAAAAAATTGTCGCACGATGCGCTCGAGCTGTTCGGCTCGCACCGATTTGCGGTGCTTCCTGTAAATTTATAGGCCGCACTGCAACCGGTGCTAACGGTGTCCGCACCGGTTCTGGGGTAGTACCGAAAAGTGCACCATGCTAGTTTAAAATTTAAAAAAAGTGCGGTGCGGTCGGTTACCCGGCCGCATCGTTGACCCTGTGGAATAGCGGCAATGTCGTGCGTTGACTTAAATATCCGCCCGTGGCAGGTATTTTTGTCAGCGCACCGCATTCCGACATTCGACACTATCAACGGTGCGACCGGGTAAAAGACCGCACCGTTGACTATGTAATGATGTCAGGAGGTCGATGCGCCGACCGAACTATACACCTTAGGGTGTATAGTTTGGTCAACGCACTGCCCTCTCGACATGGTCCATAGTCAACGGTGCGGTCTGTTTTACCACTGCATCGTTGACTTGAGAACAATTCCAAGAGGGCGGTGCATTGAAAATTTTCAGGGGCACCGCCGCCGGTGCGCGACAAAAAAATATGCATCGGTACCAGTGCATGCCTGCTTTTTGTGGTGCACCAACTGTTTTTTTTTTCCCAAAATTTTTATATATTTATATTTTTAAATACATGTCTCATTTAATAAAAAAATTGTATTTAATATGTCAATCATTTAGATACGTGAAAGAAGAGAAGAGAGGGAACAACAGCGACAACATGCGGACCAGTATAACATGGTTCGCCTGTGGGAAACACGAAAGAGGGAGAGAGATGCGTACCCTCACCCTATTACAATAGCTACCCAGGGGCTCCTAAGGTAGGTAGGCCTCCTCAAGTTCTATGAGAAGACTACTTCCCTAAAGGGCCATGGTTTGTTTTTGATGCATCTTATCCACAGGTGGAATGCCCACCTACAGGCTTTCTGGGTTGGTCCTAACTAGTGGTACGTGCCCATTGAGGAGGACATATATTTCATTACAGGGCTATCGAGGAGAGGCGTAGATTTTCCCTAGTTCCCAGATGTTCCAGTTGGCTATGCAACAGGGAGTCAGTTGGTGTACTCTTAGATATACATTAGCGCAGATATACTCTCCTTCAGATTTCCAGGTATTCGGAGGTCAGTTACGTATTGCTGCATTTGGTAGTGAGGAGGTGAGGTGCCTCTCACTTCTGATTTTGACCATTTCACACAACACCAGCGACATGCAACGCATTAGTTGCCTGCTTCTATATTATGTTGATTCTTTAGAACAAGAGGCACGACTTGTTAGGTGGTCTGCCATTTTTTTATAGTAGTTCTGTACAACCTTAGATAGATGTCGTGCTCATGCACAAGGGAGGGTCAACTTCCCTTTTGCTTCAGAGCTTTTTTGTTTATTTTTTGAGAGGTTTTCAGAGACGAGGCCTACTTTTGTTCTATTGCCTCGTAGGCCGATGTTGGAGGCGCAGATGCACATGTGGGGACAGATGATGCCCAAGAGGGGTGAGACTGAGTTTTCTGCGAGGATATCGTATGATGCACTGGAGTTGCTAGCCAATGTTGACGAGCATCCCTTCGTTATGTTCCCCCGTCCTTATGTTGGTTTGGATTGGCGAGGGTGTGCCAACATCCTCTTCACAGATGATGAGCCATTGGATGATAGAGATAATGTTAATTTTTTATTTAAATTTATTCTAACATGTTCTTTAACTTGTTTTTATTAAATTTTGTAATGAAATTGTCTAATTATTGTTGTGTACTTGTATATATTTTGCAGACATTGGGTATTTTGATGGCAAGGGCATGCCAGCGCCACCACATGATCTAGGTGTGGATCCTGATGACGATCAGGATATGCCAGATGCCGAGGATCATCATGAGGTTGGTGCAGAGAGACCTTCTGCTGCTGGTGTGCTGGTACTGCCTTTTGCTAGGCGCAGTAGGCTTGATAGCATATTGAGGATGGAGTTGGATGAACAAATTTGTGCATTGATTGTTGAGGCGAGATTCAGGCCCGCTACTATGAGAGATATACAGGCTGATGGTAGGCTGGTACATATGTGGAGAGGCATGTTGCGTGACATGTACAACCTGATGCGGCAAGTCATAGGAGCTACGACCTTAGTTACGCGGCTAAGGAGGACCCTTGCACGTTATAGGCGTGGTCGAGATGCAACACGTGATCGAAAGTCCGCGAGCAACACTGACACATCATCTGATGATCATGAGCAAGGGAGTGATCATCGTTCACCTCAAGCCGCGCCAGATGAGGAACCTCCACTAGCATCAAGCAACAATCATCATGGAGAGTAGGTTGGATCATCGGCCACATCGAGTCAGCAACCTGCAGCATCCAGAAGTACTCATGATCATGAGCAGGATAGACCATCGACCATGTCGAGGCATCATGATGAGCAGCCGATAGTTGATCCTAATCAGCGTGAGGCACCAGTACCAGATCAACAGGCACGTGATGATTAGCATGTATCTGAGCTTGTTGAGGCTACACCATTGATTGGGCAGGCCTCGACTAGTACTACTATTGATGATGTACCACCAGCTGATATATGACATTTATATTACAGTTGTATTTTTTGTATTATATGACATTTTTTTTTTAGCAGGTTCATGTATTTTATGTTCATGTTGCAATTTTCATGTATTTTATGTTTATGTTGCAGTTGTACTTAATTTACATGTTGGTGATCATCATGATGTGTATATTGTTAGGTCATGTTAGATATGCTCATTTAATGTGCATCTTGCAGATAGAAGTGTATGTGATAACAATTATTTCACATGAAATGTATATTTGATGTTTGTGTTGTGATGATGTCATACAATGCTAATTGTGTTTTGTTAGATGATCATGATCACGATGATATTAGCGAATTTGAATGTGTTTTTTAGTCGAATATGATGTTTGTACAATGGTTATCATGATCGTGATGTTTATTAATTAATTTAATATTAAATGATCATGATATTGTAAAATTGTAATACTTGTAATTCTAATTGTATGTAAAATTCTAAAATTTTAATTGTATTTAAAATATTTGTAAAATTTTAATTTTAATTGTAATATTTACATCGTAACGCGTTCTTATTTGAAAACAACTTCTCTAGCTGCCAATGTGTCCATGTTTGAGCCATTGGATCAAATGTAATGTTAGACAATTGAAATGTTTTAGGCCATTAGATCCACAAGTAAATAACTTTATAAATATTTTTTATAATGTTAGCTTTTTTTTTTTTTTTTTAAATAAGTTAGATTGATTTTAGGTGTATAATAGAAATGTTATAATGTCATGTTTAACATTTTGACTATGTCAAATTACACAAAAATAAAAATAAAAGTAAATTAAATAAAAATATTGACATAATGTAATGAATATTTTAACTAGGTCAAAATACAATAAAAAAATAAAAACAATAAAATAAAATAATAATAAACTATAAAAATAGCCCATGGTATTGACCCATGGTATTCATGTGGAATATAGTTTATTTAAAGGGTTAAATTAAGATGACCTAGATCAATCTTGACTATGGATCAACCAAGAGTCAAGATGGATCAAATGTCTTCATATGCAAATCTCTTTTAGAGTGAAAAGAGAATTGATCCCTCTGTATATATAATATAGATCTAAACTAACTACTTAATAAAATTATTTTTAATTGTTTATATTCATTATTTTTTTTAAATTTTACTTAATAAAATGTATCTAAATTTTCATACATCTAAATATACATAGTTGTTACAACTGTTTTATTATTCATGTGTAGTATTTCTTAATATATAAAAAATTAAATTAATAATGAAAAATTTTAAAATATGTGAAATTATTTCACATGACATGATTTATCTTGAGAAATAATGATGAATATTCATAATTTTTGTAATAGTTTGTAACTACATACATAATATTTTTGATTTTTTTTGTTAATGAATAGCAAATTTCTTTTATTAAAAAAAAAACTATATACATATCTTTAATTACCTAATTGTAGCTAAAAAAATATTATATGTTTTTACTTTATAATCGTAAACAAATTTCATATTATATGATGTCAAACTTACTCAATTTTTTATTCTGAAATTTTAAACAAAGCTTTTAACTACATAATTTTAGTTTTTATAATTTTTTGATTTTTCAATTCAAACAAAACTTACAAAAGAAAAAACCCACTCAGTCCTTAGTGTAAATTATAGTTTTACAAAATTAACACTATGTGATTAACAATAGGGTAAGTTGAGATAACCCTAACGGGTTATTTTACAAGTTTTATCATAACCTTTCCTTCCATTCAATATATATTGTAGTCTTCTGAAGAGACAATGTATTCTAGTTTATAACCTGATCCACAATTAAAGATAATGGCTAGGGATTTCACAAAGTATTAGTTTGTAACCTGATCCACAATCAAAGAAAATGACCAGGGATGTCACAAGTTATCATTCACACAGTGATCTATTGACGTTCTCAGTTGAAAATAGATATTTTTTATGACAACCATATTCTCTACAAACCATCCAAATTTCCCATCTTATTCAACAATTTATAAAAATAATCGCTCAATTTACTCTCCAATTTTTGAAACCCCCACCTATGCTGGGGAGATCAGAGTGTAAAATCAAATGCTCCTGTGGTTTTTTAAAGGGTTCATAAGTAAAACAGACAATGATAAAGTCAATATTGTGGTATAATAACTGATTTTTGAATCATTGTGACAAACAAAACATACATTAGCTCACAAAATATATCTAATTCTATAAGGATCTGAGATGATAACAATGTTTTGAATCATGATAAGTATATGACAACCAAAAATTAGTTTTGGCCACAAGAAAAAAATCACAACTACTCACAAAATATATCCAAGGTTGCAATGAACCCCATACATAGTGATGGACATCATGGGAATTTTAGTGAACATAGAACACCACCCTAAAAATTCTATATTGTTGATCAATTTAGAATAACTTAAGATGTTTAGATTGGATGTCAAGGTGGGTGGTACAATAATTGAGGATGCTTCTTAAAGGGTAAGGGAATTTAGATACTCTATCCTTCCACCAAAGCTATAAAAAGTGAGACTTGTAAATTATAGTTTTACAAAATTGACACTATGTGATTAAGAATAAGTTACAAACATTAGGTATTTAAAAAGTAATAATAGGAATGTACACTAGGGCCATGGTAATTAATGTGATTCTTTGTACTATTTTTATTTAAAATAGTAATTTGTATTTATATTTTTTTAAATGAATATTGTTAGATGTGTTCTAATATTTTTATTTAAAATAGTAATTTATATTTTTGTTTTCTAAAATGAATATTGCTAAATGTGTAATTGAGTAAAATGTATTAAATTGATATTTTAATTTTTAAGATATTTAATTAAAAAATTCAAAGTATGGTGAGCTTTGTTTTATTAAGATTTGAGTCTAGATGTGCAAAGAATGAATCTATCTCAAGTCCCAAACAAGATGCTCATGTTCCAAACAAGATTCTTCTTTCTCTTCTTATTCTAGCTTGCACCTTGATACTCCTCTCCTCCTACCTGCACAAATTTAAACTATGAGGTACAAGTTAGTTGTAGCATATAGGAACATTTATATATGATAAGAAAAATGTGATACTCTATTGTAATTTTCTCTACAAATGTGATGGAAAGTGTGCTCTAAATGTTGACAATTTCATGGTTAATGTAGTATAAGCTACATGCAAATTTACAGTCTTGTATACAAAATCAAGAAAGTTATCCCCAATATCCAACACCATAGAGCAAGACATGTTCGCCAATTCAACATTTTCCTATGCCCAATATCCAACACCATAGAGCAAGACATGTTCACCAATTCAACAGTTGCCTATGCCTAATATCCAACACCATAGAGCAAGACATGTTCACCAATTCAACAGTTGCTTCCAAATCTCTCTCAGTGCTAGAGTTGTTTTCGCAGTAAACTTGTTTTTACTGCTCTTGAATTGATGAAAGCCATGATTGTTTCATATCGGAGCATTTAACTATGATAAGAAAATTGTGATACTGTCTCTTATCCCTTTTTAGTTTTTAATGATTCAATTAAGATTAACATTTGTATATTGTCATGAGGAGATTTTTTATTTTTCATGTCAATTATCTTCTATAACTCTAGGAGCTTCTTAATATTGCCTTTGTTTTTAATAAATGGAACTCAATTATATATTTAAAAAGATGATTAGGTAAGAGAATTTTAGGATTATAATTTTTTTCCAAGTTGACAGTGTGAATGTTTATTTACCTAAAGTTGGCCCATGTTTAATACCTCCCCATGGGGTTTGAAGATAATAGGTAGTGGAAATTCAACGACATATAAAATAAATAATTTATACATCAAAAAATTAGTTCTATATATTATAGTAGTTCTCGCTTGAGTAATCTTTCAATTTGACATTCAATTCTTTATTAATAAAGTTGTTTTACTTAGGAGGGAGTACAATAATTTTGTAATCAAATAATAGGAGAAAACATATTCACAATGTAATTTATTTGAATAAATAGATGTGTGTAAAATAGTTTAATAGGAAACTATATTTGTAATTATAAAATATAAAACTATAATTTAAAATTGTGAAATTACTTTGTATTTTTTGTTTCTTATGTATATAGAAAAAGAATAAATCAAGTTTGGAGTTAAGAAAATAAACCATAACATAAAGAAAAATATCTCCTTCCAAAAATGTCTCCATATTAAAATGACATTCACTTTCTTGTATACTAAGACTATTGTTATTCATATACAATATACAATTTCTGACAAGCATACAATTAGCACTCAGATATGTAGATGAACTTGAAGTAAACTCTATTTCTGTTAATAAAAATTCTCTTTATTTACATCTATGCTAGATAGATTGTACTTGAATGTATTTAAAATATTTTATTTGAGTTACATGCGTGTTTCATAGAATTATTAATCACCAAAGGATTTTCACCCCCAATTTCCTATTTCAATACCTATAACAATTATATATGTGTGTGTGTGTGTGTGTGTGAACAGATTATGTAGGTATATATATATATATATATATATATATATATATATATATATATATGTTTTCACCCACAATTGCATGTTTGTTTATATATATGTTTTCACCCATTCTTATTTCAATATTTATAACAATTATATGTGTATGTGTTTTCACCCACTTGCCTATTTCAATAACTATAACTTAGGCTACTCTTTTCTATGCTATTGTCTTACGACGTTTCTTTTGCAACATGTGGTGCAATTGCTAGTTAATTTATTGTGAAATGACTGTAATTGTTATTTTAATTGTAATTGTATATATGTAAAATTGTAAAATTGAAATTGTATGTAAAATTCTAAAATTGTAATTGTAATGGTATATACGTAAATTTGTAAAATTGTAATTGTATATATGTAAAATTCTAAAATTGTAATTGTAGTTGTACGTGAAATTATAAAATTGTAATTGTAATTCTTATTCTATGTAAAATATTTGTAAAATTTTAATTGTATTAATTGTAGTTTTAATTGTAATTGTAATTATATGTGAAATTGTAAAATTGTATGTAAAATATTTGTAAAATTTTAATTGTATTAATGTGAAATGATTTTATTAAAAAATTTAAATTTGTAAATTTGTAAAATTTAAATAATTGTAAAATAATAAATCTAGAATAATATGACTTTTTGTAACATAATAAATTTTAGAAAATAATGCAAATAAATTCATGTACTTTAGAATTATCATTATTTTGTTATCATCTTACATACAAAATAAAAGAACTTTATACAGTACTCCATTGTTTTTGAGATCAACATAATTGCAAATTATCAAGTGAAATATTGATTTTAACATTAACACAATGCAAATTACCAATTAATTCAAAATACATATTCTAATGTTTCGAAAAACCCATATTAAAAAGTGTAAATATTGATGAAATAATACATGTACCATATCACTCTCGGTTCTCATGATCACCCTCATTATCTTCCAGCTCGCATGGCATGATAACACTATTGTTCTCAAAAATATGTTTTGATCTAGGGTCATGTCTCAATACGAACCACCAATCTCTATCCAACACATCTGGGTAAAAAAATACCTGGTTGCAGTGTTTGGGGAAAACATAGGGCTCCTTAGCTTCATACCACATCTTTCTAGAGTTGATACATATTAGCCTACTATCACGATCTTCCTTTACATTATTTCGATCAAAGGTGTCTCACAACTTGCACCTAAAAATAACACATTGGAAAGAAGAGAAATCCACTTCAATGATCTCATGTATCTTTCCGACGTAATATAGTGTCCCTCGTACCAGGTTTTGATCACGGTGGCTAGATCGACTAGATTGATCGAACTCGACTTCCACTCCATAGTATTGTGTGATGTTTCCAGCATCGACATTTTCTGTGCGAAAATGGTGTCCATATGCCCACATAGATGGGATCAAATGCACCTATTATAAAAAAGTTAAAACAATCATAGTGTCAGGTGTCTTATAATAACCCAATAGTTAAAATATGAAATATAGATGTAATTACATTTGAAAGGTGCATTATTAAGTTTCAAATGTACAAATAAATTAAATAGATTATTACCGAGTTGCTGCATCCAATCCCTACATTTAGCGCATCCTCTTTAGCACACGGGTAACGACCGGTTGCACTGTATTTCTCTCTGGCTTGGTCAGCAACCCAACTGTTGGGGCATATTTTTGGCATATTTTCTTTTAAAATGTCGGGATAAGGCGTACTTCTACCATTCAACCATCTGAATTCTTTCCTGTCACTATCCCATTTCATCCTCTTTTGTTCATACAATGCGACCCACGGTTGTGTCGCTTTAGAATTGTAAAGAATGAATTTATTGATTGCTTCAATTTTTGCATTTGCTGATGAAATCAAAGTGACATTATATAGTACATAGATATGAAAATATACATTATATCAAAGTTCAACATGAATATTTAATTTTCGTAAATTTGAAAAATTATAAGTCCCTTAATCTTTATCAAGCGCTTTTTTTCCACTCGTTTGGAGCAACTCCCCTTCTCTTTTGTATTCATCCCTTTCATTGTCCCAAATCACCACACCTGGTTTGTTGTTGATCTGCTTGATGTACTCACTAGCATAATAGAAAGACTCATACGATATGTACCCCTCTACCATAGACCCCTCATGTTTTTCCCTTTGTCGAATAAAACCTTTCGATTTCTTCATGTACCTCTCTAAGAAGACCTCTCTAAGAAGAACATCCAACGAAAAGAAACCACCCAACTAATTCAACATCATCTTCTAGGTGGATTAGAAGATGAACCTGCAAGTCCATGAAACTCGTTGGCAGTTCCTTCTCAAACATATAAACAATCTCAACTATCTCTTGATGCCACTGTGGAATGCTAGCCACATGAATCTCCTTTGACGTGATCCAACACACAAATGTAGATAATTTAGATGTGGCACATCCTAGGTATTGAGGGAATTCATGTTTCACACACCCATGCACGAACTAAGGATAATGACACTGCAAAGTTATAAACACGTGCAATAATATACAAAATTAGTTATGTTTTATGATCCCTGCATGGGATAGAATTTATTAATATAAAAAAGATCAAAATCATGCTTTTGACATTATACGTACTCTTATAATATTCATATGGTCATGTGATTTCAACCCCGACAAATGGTCATCCATAGTGAAGTAGCGCCGTAGTGAAGACCCGTATGAAGATGACACCCTCACACCCATTATAAATTCCTTTTCCAAAGAAAGATCATATTTTTTAAAAATCCATGGGACATCACCTTCTTTGAAATACCATGAATTAGAGGGACCAATGCTTGCCTTTGATCCTGTACTTTCTAATCGTCTTGGCCAATGTTCCTTTTTAGTTTTTGAAGCAATAAGATCTTTCCTAACAACCAATGTGTCACTTTGTTTCGATGATATGTACCTCCAGAAAGAAGATGAAACATTTTTAAATATATGCATGGGATCAAATAAGTGGGTAGTCTTAAGATGCTCCCAATATGGGAGGTTATAAAAGATAGATTTCCTTTTCATCCCAGTGGGCAATTTCTCAACATAGGTGTCGAATAATTCTGGATCATCGAACATAGGCTCCCCATTTGAATCGAACATTTCTATGAACTCCTTCTCCTTCTCTCTCTCATATGCTCTAAGCCATTCAACTGGTGTCATTATTGGAGGCCTTTGGGTTTTCTCTCATTTACCATTGAAAGCGGATGCTACTCTTCTGTAAGGGTGTTCTTTTGGGATGAATACCTTGAAGCAATCATACACTGGCTTTCGTAGGTCCTTGTACCATCTAGCTTTAAGAGGAGGTCCACAACATTTACATCCAAAATACCCTTTTGCTACAAGATTTGCAAGATTATTGTATACAATTAATATGCATGACATGTTAAAGAATATCATGAAGATCAGAACAATTACAACGAATTAGATAACTAATATGTGAAATAATATTGTTACATGGAAGAACCTTATCTTTGAATAACTTGTAGTTGGTGATCAAGGAAAAATATATTAATAAATGTACATTAATCCCGATATAATTATTAACGTTCATAAAATTTACCATTTGTAATGTTCATTGTGTGCTAATTATATTTCTCAAATTTATATAAGGGAGGACTTTATGGTAACTTACCTCAAAATTTCCGAGAAACATGCATTCGACAAGCCAAACTTTGCTTTCCAGTTATATAGTAACATCGTTGTCCCCAACTGGGTAGACTTTGACTGATTTCCAGGTCTAAAGAGGGGTGGTGGAAGAAAATTTAAGGCTTTCGAAAAAGGTGTCAGCGATATGAGCATTATCCCCTAGCTGATCATCGTTTTGGAATGCATCTAACAACATTGTCTCCATGCCAGTTGTATCCCTTAAGTAATCATCCATACCAACCTGTATTTGATTGCCTCCATTGCCAGCTTGTGAAGAACTACTATTGTTGTAGTCATTCCTAATTGGTGAATCTGGACGTAGCAGGAATTGAATGGATGGTTGATTCAACCATTCTTGGTATCGTTCCTTTCTGATTTTTTCTTTTAATTCAGTCTTCTCTCGATTTGACATTCTCTTGGGGTGCAACAGAAGATGGTTGGTAGGTCTCTCATCATACTAGAATCCTAATAATTTAAAAAATATATATTTGAACATGATTTGGACAAAATATATGATATCAATTAGTAAGCACATTGACAATATTGCATGATTAATTGGTTTGACGTTGAAATAATTACATTAATCAATATACCAAACAATTATAATTATTACCATCATTGTCCCACGATTGTGGCTAGAAGATGCAATATTGTTACAATTGGCAGGGTGACGCGGCTATCCATTTTCATCTACCAAATGCGTCTTGTGGTATGCTGCTCCTTATAAGAGTTTCCGACGTTTTGGAGTTGTAAGAATATTTTGTGCATCTAAACTTGATTACGAATCTGCATAAACCTACAAATTTGTATACATTATAAATGTAATTAAGCTGTGCATGATTGACATGGATAAAAAAGACAAATTCAATTAGATAATGAAAATATAAATAAAATCTGAAGTAAATATTATGTCTCAAGATGGATAGGAAGAATTCTGTGATGGAATTTGAGAAATATTATGGAACGAGCTGGATTTTGAAGAATTGTCTATTCAATATAATTATGATATTTTCTCCCTGCATTTGAGAAAAACAACAACAAATTTTGGTGTACACACCTAAAAGTAATTTCGGTGCCTTAAAAATGGACTTCTTGTAATTGGTGCTCATGTACAGATAGCCGCACTGGTGCATTTTAGTTACTGCGCACCGGTGCTGTGTTATCAATGGACGCACTAGTGCGTTGCTATTAAGTGACACACCGGTGACGAGTAACCGCAAATAAAAAAACACAATTCTATTTTATTTAAGTGAAAAAAAAGCGGTAAATTGAAATATGGGCGGCAAAATATTTTCGAAAATCTAATTTCACAAAAAAAATTCTTGAAATACTAAAAACTTTTCATTATTTCACTATTTTTGCAAAAAAATTCATCCAAAGATTTGCAGGAGACATACCTAGAGCAAGAGAGCATGAGAGCACTGTGGAGCATCGAAATACGTTCGAACAGAAGTATTCAGACAATCAGAATTCCAAAACTCTGGTGATTCAAACCCTGTAGCATAGAATTTCGAACGATCTTGTGATTAAATTTTATTGTTTTTTTACTTTTTCTACAAATTTTTTTACACAGTAAGAGAAAAATTTTAATTTGTTTTTCATTTCAAAAAAAAAAAAAATCCATTTTTACCCTAAACCCTAAACCCTAAACCCTTCATTCTTTTTGTTTTTGCCCTTTCTTCTCCCTTTTTCTGTGATTTCAGAATTAAGGCTTTTCATTTTAGATTTATAAGGTTTGTATTGCTATATATAGGCCTACAACATCCAACCCACTGGATGCCTTGCATAGTTGGATCCCAATCCATGTCGGCCCTTGCGTGAATTTTTGATTTTATTTATTTTATTGGTGTGCCCGGCATAACCTAGCGCACCTGTGCACTGTATTGTCCCAGCGCACCATGAAAGTACTATGTGATAAAAAATTTAAAAACAATTTTTTTTAATTAGTGCGCCATATGTAAAATAGGGCATCGGTCCGCTATTTCATTATAGCGCACCGCACACGTGCTCTTTCGCAAAAAAATATTTTATTGTGTTAATCGATGCACCATGTAACATATAATGCACCACATCGGGTCTCCTAGTTGACAAAGAGCACCATATGGTGGTCCCTTGTTTGCGCGGGGCGTTTATGCTACAAAAACTAGCACTGGACGATTTTTATTATTTTGTCTGTGTTAATCAGTGTGATGGTTAACATGTAACGCACCAGTGCTCCTTGTTGACATAGAGCACCGTACAATCTATTATACTATTTTGGCGGTGTGTCTATAAGATCCCCACACACCGATGTCGGTGTGTACACTATGAATGGCGCACCAATTTCTTGAATTTTTTTTTTTTTTTTTACTTGAAAAGTTGACAATTTATTTATAAAATATATTAATGAATGATATGGTACAAGTTTCATATAGATAAAGAAATGGTTGGCAAGAGATCAAGTAACAAAAATACTGATAACACATTAAGAAAAGCAAAAAAGATAAGTTCTTTGTAAATTCTTTACAAAAAATATTATTTTTGAACTATATGTAAGTTTAATTAATATGTATTGTTTACTGTGTATCATGCAGAGCCACAAAATGATGAAGCTCGATAAGATTATTTCTGATCTAGGACCAAAAGAGTGTAAAAACTTGATGAAAAAATTACAAAATGATGAATCAAGTGAATGAAAAAATACTATCGATCCAATGTGAGTTTCTTTTTATAATTTTTATTAATAACATACTTAAAATTATTAGATAACATGTGTCAAACAATCTATTAATTCATATATGTTTAATGTTCTATAAGGACCAACAACTCAGAAAAGGAATGTTGTTCTAAGAAAAGAAAAGAAATAGAACATGCAAATGAAATTGAATTGCGCCTTAACTCATTTGGAGTGGTGCTGGAGGTTAACAAAAGGGGGAGAAACTTTTACACAAGTTTGAGGGATCTAGTGGAACAAATGTATAGATGTTGTTTCCACTTACAATACAAAAATCAATCCAATGAGTCAAAGAACCAAATTTTATCTAAATTACAGGAAGAGTTTCCAGAGAATTGGTCAATGAGATATGTCAGACTTATAGTAGCAAAAACGTACAACAACAAAAAAGATGGAATGACAAAGTAATATTCCTTTAAATGTTTGTCTAGAATTATTTATAAATATCACTTTTGTTATATTTACTTTTCATATATCAATATAAAAATTAAATAGTTTATTGTCATGTTACAGTTTCACAAAGATTATGAAAATCTCAAAAGATGAACGAGCTAATATTAGAAATATGCCAGTAGGAATGTCCAAAATGGTGTACTAGGAGATGGTCAAAGAAATGGACAAAATTGCATTGCAAGAGGAGCCATCCCAACAACAACGTGCTTCAAATGTAATATGTAATCATTGAATTTTTCGATCATTAGGTACAATAAATAAACAATTTAGCATTAAATATTAATTTTCAAGTATTTTCTTGCAGAAAAGAAAAGAAAATGGAACCCATTCAACACATAAAACATGACGACAAAGAAGAAAAGGGTTGATATCTAAGTTTGTGAGTAATTGTTACTGCCTTATAACAACTTAACTAGATTTCATTTTTGTATTTTTTAAGTTGTTTTACTAAAATCATTATTGAATGTCTTCAAACAGGTGCTAACATAGAAAGAAGAACCATCATACGAATTGATTGAGATTGAGTTAAATATGGGTTGTGAGTATATGCTGGCATATTGGAAATTAATTGTGGAATTTGTAAGCATCTATCAATCTTGTTTTACTTAGCTCCATCTATAATTAATAGAACAAATTTTCTTTTTATATTAAATATATGATTTTTTTATGGGGTTTAAAACTTGCAGGAAACAAATTATGGAACTGTGCCATCAGATGAAATCTTGAAATATGACATACTACATGGTTTTGAAAGAATGTTTATAGTTCATGAGAAAATTGTTGCTATGGTACGCTATTTCTTTTCGATTTACATTGATATATATTATTTAATATTGCAATTTTCATTATTCTCACTAATGTATATACACTCATTACAATTTATTTTTATGTTTGTAGATGGAAGGTGAAGAAGAAGAAAGCAATAAACACTGTGAACAAAACATTCTTGAAAATAAACCAAGTCATGGAAGTAGCTCTAGCAGTGACAACAGTTCAAGTGAAGAATGATGATCACTATGTTTGGATATAAAAGCAAGGCGTTGTATTTTTTTAAATATTTGTTTGTGAAATCAGACATTTTGTTTAATATAATGGACATAGTGTCTCAATTGAAAGACAAAGGGATACCAATAACTGTCCCATTTTGTATGAAAAAGACTGTCTTATTCATATATATATATATATATATATATATATATATATATATATATATATATATATATATATATAATAAAATATGTTTTAATTTATTCTATTTCTTGCTTCATTGTCGCTGTGAAATGTAACACCACTAATTAAATTTATATTTATTTAAATATTATAATGAAGAGATGTGAAATTTGATGATATGATATAACAAATTAATCAGGCCATTACATTCATAAAGGCACCTATAAAAATTAACTCATATGAATATTGTTATAAGATACGTTGTCATTTTGACAATAATGAATTTTAAAAATCACAATAATTATGATATAATATAACAAATTAACCAAACATCACATTCAAATGCATTAATAAAAATTTAATTAATATGAATATTGCGTTATAATAGGTGTTGACTTTACTTAATAAATAACTTAAAAATCAATAATTACACCGTCATTTGTCTCACAGCCAAAAATACAGTGAACACCACACAATTTCAACATCAGACACCTATGGCATTTGTATGACACAAGACATCGGTGTATGACATTTACCTATACCACCGGCAGTCACTGCTACTCATGAGGGTGTCCCGTGCGTTTAGCAATAACAAGGCACTGGGTATGCTTATGTGAGGCTATACACTGGTGCATTTGTACGACCTATGGGCACCGCACGAATACCAATACGAATTAGAACAATCGGTGCGTTTGTCTGATACTGCGAATTGGTGCGTTTCTATAAGTCCACGTACTGGTGCGTTGAGACGACTTATGGGAACTGCACAAATCCCAAGACCAATTAGAACGACCCCATGCGTTGTATCACCAACACTGTGCCTGGTTTTATACCTTGACAGCCCGGTGCATGCACCTTCGACCGCCTCGAGCCACCTTCTAGATGACACGCACTGGTGCATTGACACCTTAGTAGCGCACCAATGAAAAAACCATTCGTGATAACCTATGACCGCCCATTTTTTTTTAGTTGTGTTGAATTTCCGTTAAAAGCTCTGCCAAAAACCTCCGTAACCGTAAACGGATGTTGTAGCAATTTTTTTTTTTGACAATTTTGGCCAATTTTATAACACTAAAAACCTCCTTTATAATCTCCGCTAGAGGGTATTTTTCTTGTAGTGTGGAGCTTCCAGAAAACAAGTTTTCTCCACAATAAGACCAAATAATACATGCCCCTAGAGGCCAATTCGAATTGTTACTTATACAAAATGATGAGGAAGCATTCCCCTTGAAAGGAGGAATCTTTCCCCTCCAAAATCCCTGAAATAGTGGATATGGTTCCCAACATTAGGAGTTTGCAGTAAATGACAGGGAAAACATTCCTAGATTTTCTCAATCATCGGAGTTCCAAATCTCTCCAGAATTTCTCAATAATTTCATGACATTTTGTTCATTTATTCTTTAATCTTGATCCTCCAGTAGTAGGGAACAAGTCCCTAAATTATCTCCTTCTCCAAATCTCCGCAATATGTCCAATATTCTCACAATATCCTTCAAAAATAAATAATATCAGGCACAAATATGAAGTTATCTCTAAACTTTCCAAAGAACATATTAAAGCATAAAAAAACATTATTAAGTGTAGAAGGAGAGGTTTAATATATATTTTATGTGCTTAATAAAGGTTAAATTTTCCTTAATTCATGTCTAATTTAGAGGCCCATCAACAAGCTCAACTCATGTCATGGTACATAAGCTTACATATGATGACCCAATTTATGTTGCTTCCAAAAAGGATAAAAATACGTTGGTTACAAACTTATGGGTTGTAGATGCCTTAGACATGGGGATGCTTGTTGAATCTACAAAGATTTTTTATAAACATGTTAGATATTTGAATGGCATTCCAAGTAGCAATTCCCTTTGCATTTTCCTAACTGGATACCAAAGTCAAGATCAATCTAGCATAATGAGAATGATAAACATGATGGGAGCACGATTCACAAATCCATTAATTGAAAAAGAGAAATTAAATGAGATTGAGTTGGAAAATTTGTCACATGATGCAGAGTTATATAATCTTCTAGATGAAGGAAAACATGCTAAGGAGATAAAGAAAAAAATGAAGTTCAAGGATGCTCTCTCGTCGAACTCTTCAAGGGTTCATTTTTCGCATATTGAAATTCCATCTGAAGAGAAGGTTGCTGATGAAAAATTAAAAGCAGATTTAGATTAAAAGGATCATCCTTCATTAATAAGCCAATAACAACCTTAGTCTAAACTTTTAGAAGGTCGAGCATCTAACAAAATTGAAAATGCTAGTAAAGGATTGGAAAATGTAGAACTAATAGATGATCATTTAATGCATAGTTCTTTTACCAAGGAGACTTTAAATGAAGTAGAATTAATGGATAAGCCATATAATGAAGTAGATAATCCTCAAGGGCCAACGATTGAAGAAGAATTGATTATTAAACCATATAATGAAGTAAATAATCCCCTAGGGCCATTAGTTGAAGTTGAATTTACGGATAGACTATGCAATGAAGTGGAGATTCGTCCAGGGAAATTGGCCAAAGGAGGGAACTCTTTTGGGCCATTTGATGAAAAATATCAGGCATATGTAAAAGAGCCCTAAAGGGAGGAATTGTCATCAAAGTTGCAGACACTAGATGACTGTAGATCGTGCCCACAGTGTCGTAACTGTGTCGATTGTTCCGACATAAGGCCACAAATAGTGCCACTATTTTGACAGCAATGGGGAAGTTCGTAGATCATGCCATTGTTCTGACAACGACAAGGAAGTCAACACACACAGAGGATGTTAAAGAAAAAGTGTCGTTTTCCACTGTCAACCAGCGTGTCCTCGGACAAAAGGTCAACTAGTTTGATTTTTGCGTCGAGTCATACGTGGCTCGGTATATATAATGGGCTTCAATACACTGGTTTGTATAAGTGGCTCAATATATACAATCGTGGTTCAATACAAACGTCGAGTTCAGGAGGAAGTTTATTCAGTCCAATCAGCCATGAAAACCTATTGGACGATATAGACACACTGCTCGCATATATTCCACTGACAGCGTGTTGTGCATACTGTGCTCCCCCCTGTTTGAACTTCTACTATCGCTCAACAAATTCTATGTACGCCACTTCCTACCACCATATTCGTATCATTCTCCATCGCGTATGTAGATTACGTTATCGGCTCAGTTGTTACACATTCGACCATCGACCACTCGTTTCGGTCCACCTAAAATGTTGTCTTCCCAACCCTGTTTTGGCGTATTCGTGTACCTCAAACTTTGCTTCAACAATTGTACCATTTTTTCAAACCATCGCGCGACTTCTGATCCCATCCATCGAGTGACCCCTGGTTCCTTAATTACCAATTATAAAGTTAATAAATATAATTTATAATTTATAATTATAATATTTGATAATTATTAATTATATAATTATAATTATATAATATAATTTATAATCATAGGTTATATAATTATTACTTTATAAATTTTTAATTATATAATCAATTTAATTAAAAAAGATGTTATTATTATTATTATATTATTAAAAAAAAAATGGGGAGGGAATAGATGACCCTAGTTTCAGACAATGTTAGCAACAAATTATACATGCTAAGCTACTAGTGACATCAAGTTAGATATGCCGACAAGACAAAAAGCAAAGTGAAGAAAATTGTTCGGGGTTAAAGTGAATGAAACTACCAACAATAAGCTTTGAGGAAAAAGCTTTTGAAGGAAGGGGCAATGTTATGAACATAAATTGTATAAAATAAAATAAACATAAATAAATATGAATAATAAATAATGAAATGATGATTATGTTAAATAGTCATTAAGTTAAGTGAAAAGGCATGCCCAATCATGAAAGGACACCTGCCTAGTATATATGCAGGTCCTCATTGTAATATTTCTCATCACTTGTACATATATATATGTATATATTAATAAAATATTACATACAAATACATTTGTGTATTTTACATTTAAGTCAACAAGCTATATGTTTTGTTGTTTCAACCTCCTTGCATTTGCCAATTTCCATAACCATTAATTTAACCAAAAGTGACACCCACTATAGTGTTTTCCCCTCCATTCAACTTGGAATACGTATCCCTTGACTTTGGTCTTATTTTATTTACATGGAAAATCAACCCGGGGTTGTTTCAAAACCCTCCCCCTTAGGGGAACACCATCCTCGATGTTCTATGACACTTATGACCATAAAAACATACTGCTTATGGAGCTTTATAACATAGCTTGATGTAGTGTTTACAATGAAAAATGCTAAAAAACATAACAAACATACTGCTTATGGGAGCTTTATAAACACAATTCAATGCAGTATTTACAATGCCACACACGCACACACATATACCAAAAAATAATTTTCTTTAACCAACAAATAAAGAAGGATATAATGCCCACATCTGATCAATCATCTCCCATGTAGCTTCATCAGTCCCAAAGTGCTTCCACTGCACTTAACTTGTTCTATTGCTCTGTTCTGGAGCATGAGTTGTTTCCACTGCAATATGCATTATGGCTTTGGCTAGAACTCTCCCTCTGGTTCCACCTGCAATACAGACCAATCAATTACATGATCAACATCCTGCACATATCTCTTAAGCAATGAAACATGGAAAACATCATGGACTTTCACTGTTGGCGATAGTGGACGTCTGTATTCCATTGGTCGAATCCTCTCAAGGATCTTAAAAGGCCCATAATACCAAGGTACCAACTTAGCACATGACCAAATCCTCAAGGAGATCCTCTTGGGCTTAATGTGCAAATACACATGCTCCCCAACCTGAAACTCCTTGAATTCTCTATGTTGATCTGCATAACTCTTTTGCCTATCTTGTGTTGCCTTTAAGTTCCTTTTAATAACCTGCATCCCCTACTCCATCTCAGCCAACATATTTGGTCCGATCAACATCATTTTCACTAGATCAATCCAGCTGATAGGAGTATTACAACTCTGCCCGTAGAGAGCCTCAAATGGACTCGTCTTCATTGATTCTTGATACTCATTTTTATATACAAACTCCACAAGTGGAAGATACTCCCCCCACTTCCTCAATTGATGCATGACATACATCCTCAACATATCCTAAAGGATCTTATTAACCCTCTGTTTCTCCATTTTTCTGTGAATGATAAGCTATACTGAAGGCTAACTCTGTCCCCAAGGATGCAAACAATTCCTTCCAAAACTTGGAAGTGAACTTAACATCTCTATATGATATAATCTTCTTCAGAACACCAAGAAACCTCATTATCTCTAATGAATATCTGAGCCACTTCATTCACTAAATTAGTAGACTTCACGACAATGTAGTGAGCTACCTTGCTAAGGTTATCAACCACAAGCTTGATGGAATCATGGTGCCTCTATTTCCTCGGAAATCCTGTAATGAAGTCCATGGAAATGACCTCCCATTTCCATTTTGGAATCAAAATGGGATGCAACAAACCAATTGGATGCTTGCATTCAACTTTCACCTATTGAAACTCCAAGCACCTTGCAACAAACTCAACCACCTGTCTCTTCAAATTCGACGAATAATAGAACTTCTTAATAGCTACCAAGTCTTATGGTATATTGGGTGGCCTGAATATGGCTTGACATGAAACTGTCTCAAAATAAGCTTCTTCAACTCATTTTTATTTGACACATAAATCCTGCTCCTGAACCTAACCAAGCCATATGATGCGAGGTGATACTCATCATCCCTATCAACTTCACCCTATTGTTGCAATCTCTACTTCAACTTATGATACCTCTCATCATGTTGCTCTGCATGCAAAATATGCTCATGTAAATTTGTCCCATAAGAGCTCACAACTGAAATATGATTCACCTGCACTCTCCTATTGAGAGTATCTACAACTCAATTCTCCTTGCCCTTGATGTACCCGATCTCAAAATTAAACTCACTGAGAGTAGTCACCCATCTAGCTTGCCTCACATTCACAACAGGTTGGTAAAAAAAAGTACCTCAACCCACTGTGATCACTCATCAAGTCGAACCTCCTACCAACTAGATAATGTCTACACATCTTCAACACATGAATGATCACTTCCAACTCAAGATCATGAGTCACATAGTTTTTCTCGTGCTCATTCAACTTTCTTCACTCATAGCAAACCACCCACCCTTCATGCATCAAGACTCCACCAAGTCCTCCCTTGCAGGCATCTTTACAAACAAAAAACTCCTTATCAAGAACTGCGACCTTCGAAACTGTAGCATTTGTAAGCAAATGATTCAACTAATCAAAGCTAGTTGCAAACTTATTAATCCATTCAAACTTCTTCCCTTTGCTTTGCAAATATGTAATAAGATAGCCAATCTTAGAGAAGTTCTAAATTAACCTCATGTAATAACCTGCTAATCCCATAAATGATTTGACTTCATCCACATTCCTCAAAGTTGGCCACTCCATGATAGCCTTAATCTTTTCCGGGTCCACCTTAATCTTGTACGGTGTCTTATATGTTGGTGTTGCTCTCGACATCAACTCAATAGAAAATTCCACCTCCTTATGAGGTGGTAGTTTTGGAATATCTACAAGGAACACATCTTTAAACTACAACAAGACAATATAATTCCTCGGGACTTCATCTTGCTCATTATCTTTCCCTTTATCACTGAAACATGAACTGTAAACAACAAACATATTTTCTTGCGACTGTGCTTGGCCTGCATATTTGTAACCATTCTCACTAATGTAGGCTTATTCTTTCTTTGCAAGATTTCGTTTTCTCCGTCATCATCCAAGAACTGAATGGCTTTGTCATAATAGTCTACTTTTGTCTTGTGAATTAAAAACTAATCCATGCCCAAAATCATGTTATATGATCCCAAAGGAAGCACATTTAGATGTGATAATATAGACATGTCATTATGACGTTATATTTCCTATGCTACCTGTTCGTGTCCCGTGTTTTGATAGTTTGGCAAATCAAAAGACAAGGCAACATCAAAACCAATCTTTAGAGTTCCAGGATCTAGTCCTCCTGTTCTCAGAGAGGGATCTCTCAAATATTTGTTTCCAAAGGTTTATCTTGTGTGCTTTGAATATTGGTTTTAGACTAGTTATTAAGTGCATATGTTTGTTTGGTTTGGTTGAGTTGATGGTACCGTAACATGGAAAGGTCCGGGGAACAGATAGACGTAAAGAGGAAATATCTCAAGTCTATCGGGCAATGGAGTCAAAATAAGGTCATGACAAACTCTTCAAGGGATATGGGATATCAAAGGGCAAATCTAACTTGGCCACAGGATCCTTTTGTTTTTGGAATGAGATGGACATTAATGATTTGGAAAGAGAAGTTTTAATTCTCAACAAAGGGAATTTGAAAACATAACTTAACAATAAAGAGATATTTGATAGACATGGCTAACCATAAACTCCACAAACATTCTTTAAGCAAATAATGACTTCAAGAAAAATTTTAAAATGAAACCTAAGATTCGGGGAACACCCTATTTCCTCAAAGATTTTATTCTAAAGGACTTAGAAAACATAAAAGATTCACTGATAATTGCAGTCATAGAAGAGGGAACACCTAAATAACATCTATGCTTACAACTATAAATACCTTCAAAACAACTGTTCAAGCAATAGAAAAGGGCAAGATCAAAACCAACCTCTTTGATTAACTTAAAACAATGGTACTTCAAAGGGAGACTTCAACAACAGCTTTCAAGTGATAGCAGACAAGCAGGGAGAACCATAAATCATGCTGAAACCAACTATTTGAGCTATTAAGGAAATAAACAAGCATGAAGACTAAAGAGAAAGTTAAAGCCTCTAAAATACTTCAACAGAAGAAAACATAAAACAATGAAGGATGAACAGGTCTAAGGTGCTTCCAGGAGTCATTTCTTAGCCTAAAACTTTCAACCTACTGTAGTAATAAATTATGGAACATAATGAAGACAAGAGAAAACATTAAACAGTTCAGAATACTTCACCAACAACCAAGCTCATGGATCCAATGATAGAGCCTTCTCAGGAAAAAACATGCAACAACATCATCAAGATATCCGAGACTTCAATTTGTTCTTCAACTTCAACATACTTGTATATTTATTTCAGAGAGTTTCAATGTTACAAATTGTAATCAAACAACAACCCCCCCTCACTCATCTTCTGTTGTAGTATATATAGAAGGATGAGGAGGTGAGATCTAATAAAAGATCTCAATTACAATTAATACAAAATTAAATGGCTCATTGGTCTTTGAGGGGTTCAATGAGGAAATTTACATACATATCCTCTGTATTAAATGATTTACATAATGATTTCAAGCTTGGTAGGAGTTTTGTCGACCTTTGAGGCACTGCGCGGTGTTGAAGTAACTCTGCAGATATTCTTTGCATTGAAGTTCCTGGCAGAAATAACTTCTTCAGCTGTGTTGAGGCAAAATATCTGATCCTGATCAATAAATTCAGCTCCTGATTGAATACTTTGAGGCATGGGTGGCGCTTTAGTCGCTGGGAGGGATCAATTTGCCCTAATTTGCGGCGGTGGAGGTTTTCTGTAAGTTAAAACACTTTAGGTTTTCCTTTAAACAATGTTTTAGATTGGGGATTAGGCTCTTGATAACTGTCTTAGCCGTAATCAGCAAATCTGTCCATTAATTCTCTGCTCTGATAATTTCCTGGTCTTTGACACTGATACTCTTTCTCTGTGCTTAATCCATGCTTTCTTGTTTCCGTGCAGGGATGCGCGGGGTTCATAAGGCATCTTCTTCCTTTGAATCGTTTTCGAACATAGCAAAAAGAACATTAATCCCTGCAAAATACAAACGAAATGTTATAAAATGCATGCATTTATTGGTTAACTGCTGCAGAGGCATATGGAGGGAGCGTGGCCATTGGATGGCATCATCCAACGGTCCAGATTGATCGAATGGAGTCAAAGGGGAGGCGGAATATAAGAGTTCAATCAGAGTCGTCGATCGCGCGGAGATCGACGGTCAGGAATGATCGTGGCATGGACGGAGGATAGAATAAATCCGAGCCATCAATCCGTAGAGATCGACGGTTGAGATTGGGTGATGGAAAGTCAGCGGCGGGGAATCGTTGACCAGGCGACAAAATTGGGCAATGAGATATGGACCGTCGATCTGCAGATCAGATCGACGGTGGAGATTGTTTTACTGCTGCACAAAGTCTGGTTTATCACGCGGGCACTTTGGTTAACCATCAGAAACTTTCGAAGAGCGATGGCCGTTGGATGAGGGGGCCCAGATCGGACGGCGGAGATTTATTTCGCTGGGCGTCCTGGTCCAGTCTTTAACGCGCGATGGACGACGGTTGCGCGACAGTTTTCAAAACGTACAAGGGACACGCATCAACCGTCGTATGGAATCGCTGGCCGTCGGGGAAAAACCGCCCTCCGCTAAAAAGTGGTGCGAAAGAAACCACGCGGTTTTGGGCAAACAACGCACGGACGGTGGGGACCATGGAAAGATGCACCCCGCACCGTCTGATCTGCGAAGCAGATCGACGGTGGCTATTACTCCACAATTTGCACGGGTGGAAATCCATTGGAAATAAATGAAAACCCAAAAAATACGAATAACAAAGGTTTTTAATGTTTTGGGCGGAGAAAAATTAATTCGAAAGGATAAGTGCCCGATGGTTCTAGCAGTTGGTTCGGGTGCTCGGGCGTATGGATGACAAGGGCCAAAAACTTAAGCCCATGGGGGCTTAAGCCCGATACACAAAAATATGCATTTTTCATGGCTTTTGAAGGGTTTTTTTTTGAAGGAAATGAAGGTTTCGGTAAGGTTAAAAAGTGGGTTTTTAACCTTATAAAATGGAATATGATGAGGAGAAAACGCAGAAAAGTGAAAATGAGGGGTTTTTGTGGGAAACAAAGGGATAGAAATATGAGGTTAATTTGGGAAGGAGGTAAAGGGAAAATGGGTTTGCAGCAATGTTTGGCTTCGGAAATCAGCAGGATTTCTGAGTTTTGAAGGGAAACAGTAGTGAATATTATCCAAGGATAGGATACTATCAAAAGTCTTCAAGTATCAGCAATTTTAGTAATGAAATTGTTTCTTGAAGGCTGTCCAACATCATTTAGCCACCATCTGATATGACAGAATTTTATGGGTGGCTAACAGTGGCTCCACTTGGGGATGGTGCCTTTTTTGAAGGCATCAAGAACTGCAGACTTGTATTCTCTGGGAGGCTGATCAGTTTCCTCATCCATTGGGTTGTTTTCTTCTACTTGAATGATCTCCTTTTGCTCTAGAAACAAGTTATCAGTCATTGAAAAACAATGGAACTTTCATCAACAAACTTCCTACCTACCCAATCCTACTGATCTAACATTTTTTCTTCATCAGAGTGCACTTGGATTGGCAAAATCTCTTACAAAATTTTATTCTTTTTTAAAACAAAAATCTAATCTAGTTCTACTTCTTATCTCTTCATGGATCCAGATTAAACAGTTGGATCCATATTATTATCTACCTAATCTACTGTCTATTGGGATTAAACTGTCCAACAGACTTTCATTCTCTAAATTCTATAACATAAATTTAAAAACAGTCAAGTCAAGATTTAAGCTGTTTGACTTGCTGTGATCTATGGCATAAAAACAAGCTGCACATAGATTATTATTTGCAGAAAATCAAAAATCAAAAAGGAAGGCTTAAGGTCTGGAAGTTTCTCATCATGGCCTTCTCCTTTCTTTACAGCTCTGTTTTTGCTTTGTTTTTGAGCTGTCTTTTCTTTTCTTCTGGTTCAGGTTTTAAGCTGATTAGAACCATATCTTGACATTTCTTTGACTTGGAATTTAACATAGATTTGAGTCATCCTGTTTGGAAAACTTTGGTTCAGATTTTGAGCTTGTTTGAACCTTCAATTTCTAACCTAAACTATCTACTGATAAGCCAAGATTAAACAGTTTGGCAAATCGAATTCACTATCCTATCAACAGAAAATTTAAAACTAATTAGTCAAGATTAAACTGTTTGACTAACTAGAAGTGTGTTTTGTAGTAGTGGCATTTAAGCTTGCACAATTTCAGATTTATTTCTCTTTTTTGGCATGGGGCTTTTCCTTTCTTGTTTCCACAATCTGCCCTCTTTTCTTTCTTTTCCTTTGTTTTTTGTATTTTTAATTTTCCATAACTTGGAATGCAATAGCTGGACTATGATATTTACAATGGTAAAACAAAAATGCTTTGAAACTTAAGATTTTTGGTAGAAGTAATGCTTGAGCATCCTGCCATTGACAGGACCTCCATATAGGTCTTCTCCATTCAATTCTTTCAAGAAAAATGTATTATGACCCCTCTCAGCATGAATAATATAGGGCCCTTTCCACAAGTTCTCAAACTTGTCATGTTTCCCCTTCTCCTCTCTTCTTGAATCCCATTTAAGAACAACACTTCCAACCTGGAAATTGTTTGCCTTAGTCCTCTTATCAAAAAACCTCTTCATCTTTTCTTGAACTAACTGTGTTCTTTCATAAACTTCTTCTCTGGTCTGCTGTAAATGGATTGTTTGGTTGATCCTCCTCTGCATATCATTTTCTTCAACCTGCACTTCTTGAAGGAGCTTCATGACTGGAACTCCCAATGAGGTAGGAAAAATTGCATCCATGTCATAAACTAACTGATAGGGGGACATATTTATTGATTTCTTAGTAGTTAATCTATCAACCCATAAGGCATGAACCAGCTTACTATGCCATGATTTTTGATTCTGTTCCAACAAATTTTTGATGATATTGATGAGACTCTTGTTGGAGGATTCAGCTAATCCATTTCCTTGGGGATAGTAAGCAGTGGAATGGCCCAAGGTTATATGGTATTTGTGACAGAAATCAACCATCTTCTTAGATTTGAAAGCAGCAACATTGTCTGTTATGATTTTCCTGGGGCAACCAAATCTGGATAGGATATGGGTTTCAAGAAACCTAATAATGACAGAGTCATTAGCATTCCCGGTAGGTACAACTTCTATCCATTTGGTGAAGAAGTCAGTGGTTGTGAGGATCCACTTATGTTGAGCTGAGGAGGATGAATGAATTTCCCCAATGAAGTCCAGCCCCCATTGTTGAAAAGGTGCCTCAACTCTAATAGGATGTAAAGGTAAGGGAAGGAGTTTTCTCTTGCCATCAAAGATTTGACACTTATGGCAAGACATGACCAACTTTTGAGTGTCGGGGAAAACGGTAGGCCAATAGTAACCTGATCTGAGAATTTTTTTCGCTGTGGCCTTCCAGTAGAGGTGTCCTCCACATTCACCATCGTGCAGCTCATGCATGATTTTTCCTGCATCATCTTCAAGTAAACATTTAAGCAAAAGTCCAACAACATTTTTCCAATATAATACTCCGTCTAAGATACAAAAACTCAAAGCATTTTGTTTCAAGAATCTAGCTTTAGTTTTAGATGAAGAAGGAGCGGCATTTAAAGATAACAGCACATAAACAATGTCAGCATACCAAGGAGAATTTAGAAATGTTTCCTTAATAAAAGGAGCATCAGATTCTTCCATTTCTTCCAACACATCTACCATATTCATGTCTAGTGCTTGGAAATTAGACTCAGCCATAAGTTTTGCTAATCCTTGTCCTTTAACTAGTTTGGTGGGCCTAATTTCTAAGTCATATTCAAGAATAGTTGCAATCCATTTTCCCCTTTTACCATCAGGGTCTTGACTTAGAATGTCCTTGACAAAAGTATGTGGAACAAAAGCAATTATGTGAGAGTGTAAAATGTAGACCCTAAAGTCCTTTAAAGCTTTCACTAATTCTAAGGCTTGCTTCTCCATGATGTTATAATTGAGAGGAACATCCCTTAAGGCCCTACTAAAGAAGGATATTGGTTGTTCTTGTCCTAAATCATTCTTCTGAAGCAAAACTGCAGCTATGGTATGTTCAGATGCAAAAGAAAAAATGTAAAAGTCTTTGGTAAAATCAGGACTAATCAGAACTGGCGTTTGGGTAAGAGCTTGTTTGACCAGTTCGAACGATTGTTTAGCTGGTAAAGTCCATTTTACACCCACGTTTTTCTTAAGCATGTTTGTAATGTTTTTTAATAGCTTAGCAAGGTTGGGAATAAACCTTCTAAAAAAATTAATCTTTCCATTGAAAGAATGCAATTCTTTGAGGCTTCTAGGATGGCTAATTTGCAATATGCCATCTATCCTTGTAGGGTCTATCTTGATTCCTTCTTCTGAAATTATATGACCAAGAAGTTTCCCTTCTTGGAGACCAAAGAGGGTCTTCTTGGTATTCAGTGATAAGCCAAATTTCCTGCACTTCTCAAAAACCTTTCTTAGGTGAATCAAATGCTCTTCATCAGTTTTTGAGAAAACAGTTATGTCATCAAGGTAAATAATTATAATATAGCCAATATATTTAGAGAAGGCTATGTCCATGTCCCTTTGGAAGGTGGCCCCTGCATTCATTAATCCGAAAGGCATTTTGACATACATAAAGGTGCCCCAAGGTGTGGTAAAAGCAGTTTTAATTTGATCACTTGGGAACACTAACACCTGATTGTAACCGGAGAACCCATCTAATAGGGATATTCTTCTTGACCCAACTACCCTTTGAAGTATATGGTCCATCTTGGGTAAGGGGTAGTTGTCTTTTAAAGAGGCTTTGTTTGAATTTATGAAGTCAATACAGAGCCTGATTTCCCCTGTTTTCTTTCTAACAGAAACTAAGTTTGATACCCATTCCGAAAATCTAATGGGTACTATGATCTCAGCATTATACATTTTCTCAATTTCTGCCTTAACTAAAGGTAATAAAAGGGGATTTATTCTCCTTAGTTTTTGCTTAAAAGGCTTTTGATTTTCCTTCAAGGGGATCTTATGCTGGATGACACTGGTATCATATGATTTTAAGTCTTTGTATTCCCAAGAAAACACATATTTGAATTCTTTGAAAAGCTCTATGTATTGCAATTTTATGTGAGCTGGGAGGGTGCTGGATAGCTTGATCATTTTGGGTTATGCTAGACTACCTATGTTATGCTCTTCTACATTTGTTTCCACAGGCTCCATTCTTGGTTCTTTGGCTACATCATTGAGATCAAACAGGTGTTCTAAAGGTGTGAGACCTCTTGGGATTTTATCATTTTTGCATTGTAAGACTTCCAAGTCTTCTTGGTCTTCATTGTTCATTATCTCTGCTTCAAAAGGATTCTCACAATGATTTATATTAGCAGGATATGTTATTTCAGCCTCTGGGATTTGTTCGATATACAAACATTTTTTTTTATGGCCAGTTTCTGGTTCTGGTATGCCGAAATCATTTTCTGATTTCAAGAAATCATCTATGTGTCTGTCAGATTCAAATACTTGCCAATGATCTTCGTTATCAGGCACAACAGGTCTGTGTTTCACCTTTATACTGAGTTGTTCATTTATCTCAGGTACTTGGCAATTGCTGGCAGTGAAGGCAAGTTCATTTGCTAGATGATTTAGTGCTCTAGGGATGAAAATGAGTTCATATTTTTCGAAAGTTTTTAATAGGTCAAGGGCAGCATTTCGATATTCCCTAAGCCTTGGATTCTTGGCTGAGTATTCTCCCTTGATTTGTTTGATGATAAGTTCAGAATCCCCTAAAATAGATATCCTTTGGGCTTCTAATTCTTTAAGCAGTTGTAAGCCTAGGAGGAGTGCTTCATACTCAGCAATATTGTTAGTGCATGGGAAGTCTAACTTGTATGAAAAACTTTGAT
The DNA here is from genome assembly GCA_034641835.2 of Pinus albicaulis. Taxonomy (NCBI): domain Eukaryota; kingdom Viridiplantae; phylum Streptophyta; class Pinopsida; order Pinales; family Pinaceae; genus Pinus; species Pinus albicaulis. Next base: position 64,346 of record JAXQQM020085363.1, read on the forward strand.
TTGTGTTTTTAATCCAGACACCTGCCTCTGCACTGGTTTTATTATAGGATCCATCGAAATTTATTGTCCAAAGTATATTTGACTCATTCTCATTTTCTTGTTGCTGTTGATCGTCGATGTTTTGAATTTGATTCGAGGTAAAATTGGATTGTTCTGGTGAACTGATTGGGTCCATGTTTTCTTTTCCTTGTTGAGTAATTTCATCTTCGTTACACAAGATAAAGGAATCTAAACTTGATTGAATAGAATAGATTGGAGTGTTGTTTGGTTTGTCCATATTACTCACCATGTACTTCATGTGGGATTCTCTGTATAGTCTTCTGTTTTGGTTAAAAACAGGGATGGTGGCATAAGACATGTCCATTTGAAGGCTTCCTTGAAGTTTGACTCCCCATGATCTTGATAAGAGCATGCCATACTTAGGGGGAATGTCAGCTACAACTATATCCATTACTATATTCTTGGCAGGGATCTGAGCTAGGTTAATACATAAATCTTTGATTAAACCCAAACATTTGACTCTTCTTGAGTCAAAAGAATACAAATCCTTGTATGGTTTAGTAATCTCTAAGCCTAAGCTTTCCATTACTACCTTGGACATTAGATTGTGTGAAGCTCCAAAATCTAACATGGCATTGTGTAGAATTTTATCGTGTATGTTCAAACTAACATAGAAGGGAGGGACTGGTCCCTCTTGATATTTTCCTTCAACCTCTGGGCCAAACAACAGCTCAGGTTTGTCATCTGTCAAGTTTAAGGTGTCAGTATCACTTCCTAAGTTTAAAACTTTCAAAACTTGGTTTTTGTACACTTCTTGGGTTACTAGTTCAGCTAGGGGGATGGTGATTTTTATCTTAACAATTTCCCCCTCAAGGCTGAAAGGAACAATTGAATTATTAATATTTACATCTGTTTTTTCAATTGAATTCTTTTCAGCAGCCTTGATTTGCTGAACCTTGTTTGGACTAGTGATAGGGAAAGTTTTATTAGGACCACTAGCTGAAGTGCTAGGGGTACTTTGTTCAACATTTGGCTGGATTCCCTTGTCTTTGTTTAAATCTGGTTTTTTGGCCGAAATGTTGGTCTTATCCACTGTCTTTTTGGGCTGGTTCTTTGCTTTTTTCTTGACAGCAGTGCTAGTATTCTTATCTTTTGAATTCTCTATACTTCCCTTGCTCCTAAGATCATACTGTTTGTGCACCTCCATGATTGCATTTTCAAAACCCAATCTATAGTCATCAGAATATTCATAGGTGTTTGTATTTTGATCATCAGAGAAGAAACCTTGTTCTTCTTCAGTAAGGAAAACATCATCCCCACTGTCTGATCCAATGAAGTTTACATGTGATTCTTCCAACCTTTCCAACTCCCTGTCTTCCTCATATTGATCTACATAGTTTTGTTGAAAGGGAGGTCTAATCTATTGGTCACTTTATTTTTGCTTATCTTGATTGTTATCTCTTCTATAATTCTGATTTCTATTTCTGTTTTGATTGTTTTGAAGTGTAGTCTGGTTTTGATTTGCTTGTGCTTTCTTAATTATGCTCATCTCTTTCATCATTTCTTCCAACATTCTCTCCATTTTTGAGTTTGAAGTAGAAGGAGGGGATTCCTCTTTAAAAGATACTCTCTTCTCAGTTTTCATTCTTGCTCTCTTTTATATTAAGTTGACTTCCACAGAAAGAGCACCCCTTTGCATATCTTCAAGAGTTCCAAAATCTCTTTCCTTTAGCGAATAGGTCATGTCAGAGTCAAATCCTTCAGGAAACTTATTTAAGGTTGAGCCTTGTGGAGGTTTTAGTTCTGGGGAAAGTGCATTATATACACTGTTAAATTTAGTACAATAAGCTTGTACACTTTCCCCAGGGTTCCTACGGAGATTGTTGTAATCAGCAAGGACTTGGAGAGGATTCTTCTTTACTTCCCATTTGTTCAAGAATGTTTGATGGAAGCATTGGATATCATTAATAGTACGGGGGGCTAAACCTTTAAACCATTTTCTTACTTCTCCCCCTAAGCTCTGAGAAAATAATCTAAGCTTGAAAGAATCATCATCGATGTCATTTCTGTCAAAGTAGTCATCCATCTTATCCACATGTTGTGATGCAGTTGTAGCATTATTAGCATCATATAATGGAATTTTGGACTGATAGTCCTGTGGAAGATTGACTAGTGGTACGAGAAGGACTAAGGGAGCATACCATGTTGCCATGATATGTGGTGGGGGTGGGTTTACAATGGGTGGATTGACAAGAGGAGGTGTGGACTGAAGTGGAGTGGTTTGAACAGTGGATGAAGGATGAACAGGAGTGGATGGAACAACAGTAGATTGCTGAGCTGATCTTGGGTGAGAGACACCTAGGTTATGAAGGAAATGTAAATCAGTAGGTGTTGTTTCTCTACTACCAGGATGTTCATTTATCTTAGAAGATGAAAGTGAAGACTCAGAGTCTAGTTGATCTAAATCACCAAATGACCTAGTTCTAAAAGGATTAACTAAGTCAGCTTGTGATTGTTGTAGAGCTGAAAGATTTTCAGGGACTGAATTGGCTCTTAAGTGTGAACTGAAAACAGTTGAAGATTCTATCTTAGGAGACTTCCTAAGGATTCTTTCTGGGTCATCAACTATCTCAGGTGGATCAGGGTCAGGATGGGCTCTAGTGTGGATCTTTCTAGGAGCCACTATGGTTTGTTTTTAGACCCAAATAATAAGAAAAGTTCAACCAAGTATGACAATATTTAAGAGGTTAACTGATCTGTTTACAAATTTTTTTAATCCTACAGTCCTCTAACTAGATTTGAATGATATTATAATGATAAGGGTTCTTTCCAGTGGAGTCTTGAGGTCTATTCAGGATTGTGGAGTCGCCAGGTGGAAAGTTTTAGAATGTTTTCTAAGAGATACACTGTCCACCACAGTGTTTGTAAAATATCCTTTTGCAAGGATATTCTGAAACATAACAAACTCTAACCAGAGATTGACTGGGAGGGCATTTACCAGATATTTCACCTCAAAAAGAGGATGAGATCTGGAAGCTACCTGGCCCTTTCCAGACTCTGTCTAAGAGTATAAGGTAAAACACAACAAAAGGTAAGTGACATATAAGAATGAGTGTTTTACTACAAAGTGGAAGTTTTTAGCTCGTGAGGAGGTAAAAGGTTTTATGGTCCCCTACCAATGTTTATTATGAAGCCAAACTCTAAAGGTTTTTGGGTTTTTTTCTGAGTTATTTTGGTTTTATAGGTTAAGAGAGTGTTCTAAGTCTGATTTTGCACTTAGCTAAGGTGTTCAAACAAACATAGTTACTCTCATGGCTTGGTAACTGGTTCCTTCAAGGTTTGATAAGGGTAAAAAGGAAACCTAAGGGTTTCTTAGTTTGTCACTGATTCAATTAAGTCCTATCATGATTACCATTTGTTAGGTAGTGCTTGAAGAAAGTTACTTATGTTATACTTGGACCTAAAAAGTTTAAAGAAAGGTTTTGAAACCTCTAATTCTCAGTATGTCCCACCGTGATCGCCATTATGTTGGTGTCTCGTGTTTTGATAGTTTGGCAAATCAAAAGACAAGGCAACATCAAAACCAATCTTTATAGTTCCAGGATCTAGTCCTCTTGTTCTCAGAGAGGGATCTCTCAAATATTTGTTTGCAAAGGTTTATCTTGTGTGCTTTGAGTGTGGATTTTAGACTAGTTATTAAGTGCAGATGTTTGTTTGGTTGGGTTGAGTTGATACAACAGAACATGAAAGGTCTGGGAAAGATAGACAGAAAGAGGAAATATCTGGTTCATTGGGCAATAGAGTCAAAATAAGGTCATGACAAACTCTTGGAGGGATATGGGATATCAAAGGGAAAATCTAACTTGGCCACAGGGTCCTTTTGTTTTTGGAATGAGATGGACATTAATGATTTGGAAAGAGAAGTTTTAATTCTCAACAAAGGGAACTTGAAAACATAACTTAACAATAAAGAGATATTTGATAGACAGGGCTAACCATAAACTCTACAAACATTCTTTAAGCAAATAATGACTTCAAGACAACTTTTAAAATGAAACCTAAGATTCAGGGAACACCCTATTTCCTCAAAGATTTTATTCTAAAGGACTTAGAAAACATAAAAGATTCACTGATAATTGCAGTCATAGAAGAGGGAACACCTAAATAACATCTATGCTTACAACTATAAAGACCTCCAAAACAGCTGTTCAAGCAATAACAAAGGGCAAGATCAAAACCGACCTCTTTGATTAACTTAAAACAATGGTACTTCAAAGGGAGACTTCAATAACAGCTTTAAAGTGATAGAAGACAAGCAGGGAGAACCATAAATCATGCTGAAACCAACTATTTGAGCTATTAAGGAAATAAACAAGCATGAAGACTAAAGAGAAAGTTTAAAGCCTCTAAAATACTTCAGCAGAAGAAAACATAAAACAGTGAAGGATGAACAGGTCTAAGGTGCTTCCAGGAGTCATTTCTTAGCCTAAAACTTTCAACCTACTGTAGTAAGAAATTATGGAACATAATGAAGACAAGAGAAAACATTAAATTGTTCAGAATACTTCACCAACAGCCAAGCTCATGGATCCAATGATAGAGCCTTCTCAGGAAAAAACATGCAACAACATCATCAAGATATCCGAGACTTCAATTTGTTCTTCAACTTCAACAGACTTGTATATTTATTTCAGAGAGTTTCAATGTTACAACTTGTAATAAAACAACAACCCCCCCTCACTCATCTTCTGTTGTAGTATATATAGAAGGATGAGGAGGTGAGATCTAATAAAAGATCTCAATTACAATTAATACAGAATTAAATGGCTCATTGGTCTTTGAGGGGTTCAATGAGGAAATTTACATACATATCCTCTGTATTAAATGATTTACATAATGATTTCAAGCTTGGTAGGATTTTTGTTGACCTTTGAGGCACTGCGCGGTGTTGAAGTAACTCTGCAGATATTCTTTGCATTGAAGTTCCTGGCAGAAATAACTTCTTCAGCTATGTTGAGGCAAAATATCTGATCCTGATCAATAAATTCAGCTCCTGATTGAATACTTTGAGGCACAGGTGGCGCTTTAGTCGCTGGGAGGGATCAATTTGCCCTAATTTGCGGCAGTGGAGGTTTTTTGTAAGTTAAAACACTGTAGGTTTTCCTTTAAACGGTGTTTTAGATTGGGGATTAGGCTCTTGATAACTATCTTAGCCATAATCCGCAAATCTGTCCATTAATTTTCTGCTCTGGTAATTTCCTGGTATTTGACACTGATACTCTTTCTCTGTGCTTAATCCATGCTTTCTTGTTTCCATGTAGGGATGCGCGGGGTTCATAAGGCATCTTATTCCTTTGAATCGTTTTCGAACATAGCAAAAAGAACATTAATCCCTGCAAAATACAAACAAAATGTTATAAAATCCATGCATTTATTGGTTAACTGCTGCAGAGGCATATGGAGGGAGCGTGGCCGTTGGATGGCATCATCCAACGGTCCAGATTGATCGAATGGAGTCAAAGGGGAGGCGGAATAGAAGAGTTCAATCAGAGCCGTCGATCGCGCGGAGATCGACGGTCAGGAGTGATCATGGCATGGATGGAGGATAGAATAAATCCAAGCCATCGATCCGCAGAGATCGACGGTCGAGATTGGGCGATGAAAAGTCAGCGGCGGGGAATCGTTGACCCAGGGACGGAATCGGGCAATGAGATATGGACCATCGATCTGCAGATCAGATCGACGGTGGAGATTGTTTTACTGCTGCACAAAGGCTGGTTTATCGCACGGGCACTTTGGTTAACCATCAGACACTTTCGAAGAGTGATGGCCGTTGGATGAGGGGGCCCAGATCGGACGACGGAGATTTATTTCGCTGGGCGTCCTGGTCCGGTCTTTAACGCGCGATGGACGACGGTTGCGTGGTGGTTTTCAAAACGTACAAGGGACACGCATCAACCGTCGTATGGAATCGCTGGCCGTCGGGGAAAAACCGCCCTCCGCTAAAAAGCAGTGCGAAAGAAACCACACAGTTTTGGGAAAACAACGCACGGACGGTGGGGACCATGGAAAGATGCGCCCCGCACCGTCCGATCTGCGGAGCAGATCAACGGTGGCTATTACTCCACAATTTGCACGGGTGGAAAACCTTTGGAAATAAATGAAAACCCAAAAAATACGAATAACAAAGGTTTTTAATGTTTTGGGCGGAGAAAAATTAATTCGAAAGGATAAGCGCCCGATGGTTATAGCAGTTCGTTCGGGTGCTCGGGCGTATGGACGACAAGGGCCAAAAACTTAAGCCCAAGGGGGCTTAAGCCCGATACACAAAAATATGCATTTTTCATGGCTTTTGAAGGGTTTTTTTTTTTTGAAGGAAATGAAGGTTCCGGTAAGGTTAAAAAGTGGGTTTTTAACCTTATAAAATGGAATCTGATGAGGAGAAAAAGCAGAAAAGTGAAAATGAGGGGTTTTTGTGGGAAACAAAGGGATAGAAATATGAGGTTAATTTGGGAAGGAGGTAAAGGGAAAATGGGTTTGCAGCAGTGTTTGGCTTCGAAAATCAGCAGGATTTCTGAGTTCTAAAGGGAAACAGTAGTGAATATTATCCAAAGATAGGATACTATCAAAAGTCTTCAAGTATCAGCAATTTTAGTAATGAAATTGTTTCTTGAAGGCTGTCCAACATCATTTAGCCACCATCTGATATGACAGAATTTTATGGGTGGCTAACAGTGGCTCCACTTGGGGATGGTGCCTTTTTTGAAGGCATCAAGAACTGCAGACTTGCATTCTCTGGGAGGCTGATCAGTTGCCTCATCCATTGGGCTGTTTTCTTCTACTTGAATGATCTCCTTTTTCTCTGGAAACAAGTTATCAGTCATTCAAAAACAATGGAACTTTCATCAACAAACTTCCTACCTACCCAATCCTACTGATCTAACATTTTTTCTTCATCAGAGTGCACTTGGATTGGCAAACTCTCTTACAACATTTTATTCTTTTTGAAAACAAAAATCTAATCTAGTTCTACTTCTTATCTCTTCATGGATCCAGATTAAACAGTTGGATCCATATTATTCTCTACCTAATCTATTGTCTATTGGGATTAAACTGTCCAACAGACTTTCATTCTCTAAATTCTATAACATAAATTTAAAAACAGTCAAGTCAAGATTTAAGCTGTTTGACTTGCTGTGATCTATGGCATAAAAACAAGCTGCACATAGATTATTATTTGCAGAAAATAAAAAAGAAAAAAGGAAGGCTTAAGGTCTGAAATTTTCTCATCATGGCCTTCTCCTTTCTTTACAGCTCTGTTTTTGCTTTGTTTTTGAGCTGTCTTTTCTTTTCTTCTGGTTCAGGTTTTAAGCTGATTAGAACCAGATCTTGACATTTCTTTGACTCAGAATTTAACATAGATTTGAGTCATCCTGTTTGGAAAACTTTGGTTCAGATTTTGAGCTTGTTTGAACCTTCAATTTCTAACCTAAACTATCTACTGATAAGCCAAGATTAAACAGTTTGGCAAATCGAATTCACTATCCTATCAGCAGAAAATTTAAAACTAATTAGTCAAGATTAAACTGTTTGACTAACTAGAAGTGTGTTTTGTAGTAGTGGCATTTTAGCTTGCACACTTTCAGATTTATTTCTCTTTTTTGGCATGGGGCTTTGCCTTTCTTGTTTCCACAATCTGCCCTCTTTTCTTTCTTTTCCTTTGTTTTTTGTATTTTTAATTTTCCATAACTTGGAATGCAATAGCTAGACTATGATATTTACAATGGTAAAACAAAAATGCTTTGAAACTTAAGATTCTTGGCAGAAGTAATGCTTGAGCATCCTGCCATTGACAGGACCTCCATATAGGTCTTCTCCATTCAATTCTTTCAAGAAAAATGTATTATGGCCCCTCTCAGCATGAATAATATAGGGCCCTTTCCACAAGTTCTCAAACTTGCCATGTTTCCCCTTCTCCTCTCTTCTTGAATCCCATTTAAGAACAACACTTCCAACCTGGAAATTGTTTGCCTTAGTCCTCTTATCAAAAAGCCTCTTCATCTTTTCTTGGACTAACTGTGTTCTTTCATAAACTTCTTATCTAGTCTGTTGTAAATGGATTGTTTGGTTGATCCTCCTCTGCATATCATTTTCTTCAACCTGCACTTCTTGAAGGAGCTTCATGACTGGAACTCCCAATGAGGTAGGAAAAATTGCATCCATGCCATAAACTAATTGATAGGGGGACATATTTATTGATTTCTTAGTAGTTAATCTATCAGCCCATAAGGCATGAACCAACTTACTGTGCTATGATTTTTGATTCTGTTCCAACAGCTTTTTGATGATATTGATGAGACTCTTGTTGGAGGATTCAGCTAATCCATTTCCTTGGGCATAGTAAGCGGTGGAATGACCCAAGGTTATATGGTATTTGTGACCGAAATCAACCATCTTCTTAGATTTGAAAGCAGCAGCATTGTCTGTTATGATTTTCCTGGGGCAACCAAATCTGGATAGGATATGGGTTTCAAGAAACCTGATAATGACAGAGTCATTAGCATTCCTGGTAGGTATAGCTTCTATCCATTTGGTGAAGAAGTCAGTGGCTGTGAGGATCCACTTATTTTGAGCTGAGGAGGATGGATGAATTTCCCCAATGAAGTCCAGCCCCCATTGTTGAAAAGGTGCCTCAACTCTAATAGGATGTAAAGGTAAGGGAAGGATTTTTCCCTTGCCATCAAAGATTTGACACTTATGGCAAGACATGACCAAATTTTGAGTGTCGGGCAAAAGGGTAGGCCAATAGTAACCTGATCTGAGAATTTTGTTTACTGTGGCCTTCCAGTAGAGGTGTCCTCCACATTCACCATCATGCAGTTCATGCATGATTTTTCCTGCATCATCTTCAAGTAAACATTTAAGCAAAATTCCAACAACATTTTTCCAATATAATACTCCATCTAAGATACCAAAACTCAAAGCCTTTTGTTTCAAGAATCTAGCTTTAGTTTTAGATAAAGAAGGAGGGGCATTTAAATATAAAAGCACATAAACAATGTCAGCATACCAAGGAGAATTTGTAAAAATGCTCTTTAATAAAAGTTGAGCATCGTATTCTTCCATTTTCCAAATATCTACCATACTCATGTCTAGTTTGGAACAGAGTTTACTTACAAGTTTTGCTAATCCTTGCCCCTTAACTAGTTTGGTGGGCCTAATTTCTAAGTCATATTCAAGAATAGTTGCAATCCATTTCCCCCTTTTACCATCAGGGTCTTGACTTAGAATATCCTTGACAACAGTATGTGGAACAAAAGAAATTATGTGAGAGTGTAAGATGTAGACCTTGAAGTCCTTTAATGCTTTCACTAATGCTAAGGCTTGCTTCTCCATGATGTTGTATTTGAGACGAGCATATCTTAAGGCCCTACTAAAGAAAGATATTGGTTTTTCTTGTCCCAGATCATTCTTTTGAAGCAAAACTGCAGCTATTGTATGTTCAGATGCAAAAGAAAAAATGTAAAAGCCTTGCAAACGCACTAATCGTAATCGGCGTTGGGTAAGAGCTGTTCGGTTCTGGGTCAATGATTGCTGAATAAAGTCCATTTTACACCGTAATGCTTTCAAGCATGTTTTGTAATGCTTTTAATAAACAAGAAGGTTGGGAATAAACCTTCGAAAAAAATTAATCTTTTCCAATGCAGTGATTGCAATTCTTTGAGGCTTCTAGGATGGCTAATTTGCAATATGCCATCTATCCCTGTAGGGCTCCTACCTTGGATTCCTCTTCTGAACATAGCACAAGAAGTTTCTCTGGAGACCAAAGAGGCTTTGGGATTCAAAGGATAAGCCAAATTTCCGCACTTTCAAAAACCTTTCTTAGGTGAATCAAATGCTCTTCATCGCTTGAGGAAAATGCTATGTCATGAAGGATACACCAGTAAAATACCAATATCTTCGGTAGAAGGCTGAAGGTGTCCATTATTCGAAGGTGGCCCCTGCATTCATTAATTCGAAAGGCATTTTGACATACATAAAGGTGCCCCAAGGTGTGTTAAAAGCAGTTTTAATTTGATCACTTGGGAACACTAACACCTGATTGTAACTCGAGAACCCATCTAATAGGGATATTCTTCTTGACCCAACTACCCTTTGAAGTATATGGTCCATATTGGGTAAGGGGTAGTTGTCTTTTAAAGAGGCTCTGTTTAAATTTATGAAGTCAATACAGAGCCTGATTTCCCCTGTTTTCTTTCTAACATAAACTAAGTTTGATACCCATTCTGAAAATCTAATGGGTACTATGATCTCAGCATTATACATTTTCTCAATTTCTGCCTTAACTAAAGGTAATAAAAGGGGATTTATTCTCCTTAGTTTTTGCTTAAAAGGCTTTTGATTTTCCTTCAAGGGGATCTTATGCTGGATGACGCTGGTATCATATGATTTTAAGTCTTTGTATTCCCAAGCAAACACATCTTTGAATTCTTTGAAAAGCTCTATGTATTGCAATTTTATGTGAGCTGGGAGGGTGCTGGATAGCTTGATCATTTTGGGTTCTGCTAGACTGCCTATGTTATGCTCTTCTACATTTGTTTCCACAGGCTCCATTCTTGGTTCTTTGGCTACATCGTTGAGATCAAACAGGTGTTCTAAAGGTGTGAGACCTCTTGGGATTTTATCATTTTTGCATTTTAAGACTTCCAAGTCTTCTTGGTCTTCATTGTTCATTATCTCTGCTTCAAAAGGGTTCTCACAATGATTTATATTAGCAGGATATGTTATTTCAGCCTCTGGGATTTGTTCGATATACAAACAGTTTTCAGGGTGCAAAACTTAAAGATTTATATTTGGTTTGATTTGATTACTCTTAAATTTTACACGTGAAAAAAAAGAAGTTAGTAAGTCTTAAATTTTGATCTCCTCTATTTAAAATATATCAATTATTATTATTATTATAAAATACAACATTAATGCGGGAATATTTCATGTCATTTTTACATATATAATGTTTAAATAAATTAGATATCATATGGCACCATTAGAGCATAAAAGTGATCATTGCTCACCGAGTCACCACTACCGTGGCGGCAAGGGGTGGACATGTTGATCCGATAAAACCTTTATTCTCGCACAATTTTTCTCTACGAGGGGGAATTCTTGATCTTCAATGTTCATGATTGTGCAATGAAGATTCATAAATCCTCTTCTTTAGGTGGCACATAATTTCCACGAAATTTCGAGACTGAAAAACATTTTGACCACGTTGTTCCATAAATTGTGGGACATAATTTCTATGAAATTTACTGGGAGTGGAAAATTATTGTTCTTTGTCGTAGAGAGAATATATATGGGCCCACAAATCCTTTAATGTTTAGACGGGACATAATCTCCATTACCTTTGAATATAATTCTTGGCCTTCAGTGTTCATGATTGTACAATGAAGATTCATAAATCCTCATCTTTAGGTGGCACATAATTTCCACGAAATTTCAAGGGACTGAAAAACATTTTGACCACGTTGTTCCATGTTCACAAATTCGATGTTCAGACCCGACATGGAAATTTTTAGACCGGTTAAATTGTGGGACATAATTTCTACGAAATTTACTGGGAGTGGAAAATTATTGCTTTTTGTCGTAGAAAGAATATATATGGGCCCACAAATCCTTTTATGTTTAGACAAGACATAATCTCCACAAATTTCCAGAGTGGTGGAAAATTATTGACCTTGTTTGGATCTCAAAAATTCCCTTAGTTGGAAATTATCGACCTTCAGTCACTTCATGATCGTGGACACATGATTGGTAAATCCTTCTTTTTAGACAGAATGCAATTTCCACAAAATTTCCACTAGGCAGTGGAAGCATTATGCACCATCTCACTTCATGGTTGTGGACATATGGCACTGTCACTCCTAATAAACGCGTCGATAGCCGCCTTAAAACTTGATTTTGATGTTTGTCATTTTATGGCTCGAGAGGTCAACAGATTCTTAGTCTCTACACTGGGGCTTGGCCAGCACTGGACATACGAAATTTTGGGATCTTTATGTCGATTACTGATTCTCTTAATATTCGGCAATTAGATTTTTGACCTTGACCGTGACCATGTTAATCAAATTTCCAAATATTCAATATTCCATAAATCATTGCCAAATATTCAATAAAGCAACAATCCACATAAGCTCATGGCGAAATTTTCCCTGACTACCTTAGTCACTTCATGAACATGGTCACAGGTTTGGTAAATTTAGACGAAACATAATTTCCACAAAAATTCCAGAAGGCGGTGGAGCATTCTGCATCATGTCATTTCATGGTTGTCCACAGATGGCACCGTCACTGCTAACAAACATGATCATTGCAGCCTTAAAAATGTGGTTCTCCGCATTTTAATGGACCTACCCACGCTTCAATTATCTAATTACGCTCGATGATACTTCTCAGCAATTTGAAGACTTTTGAGCTCCAAGATTTGATCTATCTGCCTGCTTCAATCTGATATACCATTTTATGTATGCGATTTTTGATGGAGTCAGAGTAGCACAACAACTAGAAACACAACAGAACAAAAATAAAATGGAGAAACAACATAGAAATTTGGAGAAATAAAACAACACAAAACATATTTTATTACACAGGCCTTGCTTGCCTTAATGCACTCAGGTAGAGGCATGAATAAAATTTATAGTAGCAGAGGAGGGATTATTTTGCATATGAAAAAAGTATTGTCAATCTGAGCGGCGCGTTAGGTTCGACGCTATCAGTGACGACGTTGGTTGGCTGGGTTTCGGTGCCGATATTCGACTTCACACTTAACGTTCTCCCACTTGAAGCCGAATGAAGAATCTTGAATCAAGTCACACCGATACCTATCATGCCTCTACTTAACTCATGCTTACTTCTTGGTAGAATCTTAGTGAGCATATTAGCAGGGTTCTTATCTATATGGATCTTTTCCAATTATAACTGCCCTTCCTCCAACACATGTCGGATCCAATGGTACCTTAAGTCAATGTGCTTGGTTTTTGAGTGAAATGTTGGATTTTTCGCCAAGTGAATGGCACTCTGACTATCACAATACAACACATACTTGTCTTGCTTGATTCCTAACTCTCCTAGAAATCGATGCATCCACAACATTTCTTTGCAAGCCTCTGTTGCAGCTATGTACTCTGCTTCTGTTGTAGAGAGAGCTACTATTCTTTGTAGCCTTGACACCCAAGATACAACTGCACCTGCAAATGTGTACAAATAACCTGTAGTGGACTTTCTGGTGTCGATATCTCCAGCCATATCTGCATCTGTAAAACCCTCAAGCACAGTATCATTATTACCAAAACATAAGCAATAATGACTAGTACCCTTAAGATACCTGAAAATCCATTTTACTGCTTGCCAATGTTGTTTTCCTGGATTGGCAATGAATCTGCTCACAACTCCCACTGAATATGCAATTTTTGGTCGTGTGCATACCATGGCATACATCAAGCTGCCAACTACTGAAGCATAAGGAACCTTGCTCATTTCTTCCTTCTCCTTGTCATCACTGGGACATAACTTAGTACTCAACTTGAAGTGGCCTGCAAGGGGTGTACCAACTGGTTTGGCATCCTTCATATTAAACCTGTCAAGCACCTTCTTGATATATTTTTCTTGTGATAGCCACAACCTTTTGTTTTCCCTGTCACGCGTGATCCTCATCCCCAATATCTATTGTGCTGGACCCCAATCCTTCATTGCAAACTTGCTGCCCAAATCCTTCTTCAACCTATTGATCATATTCTTATCCTGCCGAACAATCAATATGTCATCCACATATAACAATAATATGAGGTACTTTCCTTGATCACACCTCTTGATATAGACACAATGGTCAGCTTCCAACCTGTGAAAACCATGTCTTAACATGAATGAATCAAATTTCTTGTACCATTGCTGAGGTGCTTGTTTCAACCCATAGAGACTCTTCTTCAACCTGCAAACAAGATCTTCTTTTCCTTTTTCTATGAAGCCTTTTGGTTGCTTCATATAAATTTCTTCCTCTAATTATCCATGAAGGAAAGCAGTTTTTACATCTAACTGTTCACATTCTAAGTCTAAAACAACAACAAGACCAAGAATGACTCTAATGGATGACATTTTGACAACAGGTGAGAAAATGTTAGTGAAGTCAATACCTTCCTTTTGGGCGAATCCTTTCACCACGAACCTTGCTTTATACCTCTCCTTCTTTTCGTCACCTTCATGCTTAATTCTATATACCCATTTGTTTTGCAAAGTCTTTCTACCTTTTGGGAGATTTACCAACTCCCAAGTTTTATTTTCCATCAAAGAGTTCATTTCTTCTTCCATTGCTTTCTTCCATTCTTCTCTGTGCTCAACTTTACAAGCCTCTTCAAAACAACTAGGTTCACCTTCATCGGTCAATAGGATATAGTTTGAAGGAGGATACCTTTGTGAAGGCTTATGAGGCCTAGAAGATCTGTGAACCAACTATGGAGGTGCATTATCAGGTTGAATCTCTTGTAAAGGTTCCTGCAAGATTCCTTCTTCTTGGTGTTCATCACTTTCCTCTTGTTGTCCTTCATGCTCTTGAATTTGCTGCCCATTTTCCTGCATTGGTGGGATGTCTTCATGCTGCTCTTCAAACCTGTCAATAAATTTCTTGACTTCCACCTCACCTACATTCCTCTTAAACATTTCTAACTCATTAAATATAACATCCATGCTTCTAATAATTTTATGTTTCATTGGATCCCATAGATGATAACCAAATTCTTCATCCGCATATCCCAGAAAAATGCATTTCATAGATTTATCATCTAGCTTAGTTCTATTTTCTTTTGGAATATGTACAAATGCTTCACATCCAAAGATTTTCAAATGAGAATAATTCAACTTCTTACCAGTCCAAACTTCTTCAAGGATGCCTCCATCCAAGACTGTAGATGGAGATCTATTTATGAGGTAGCAAGCTGTCCTCACAGCCTCTGCCCAAAAATGCTTGTCCAAACCAGAATTGGACAACATGCTCCTTACTTTTTCCATAATGGTGCGATTCATTTGTTCTGCAACACCATTCTGTTGAGGTGTACTAGGCATAGTATTCTCATGCTTTATGCCAAACCTGTTACAATATTCTTTGAATGCATTTGAGCAATATTCTCCACCATTATCTGTTCTTAGGCACCTGAACAGTTTTTTAGTCTCTCTTTCAACAACAACATGGAATTTATGAAATATTTCAAACACTTCACTTTTACTTTTCATGGGATAGGCCCAAACCTCCCTCGATGCATCATCTATAAATGTTACAAAATATGATGCTCCTCCTAGTGACTTGATGTTAACTGGTCCAAACACATTTGAGTGTATCAATTCTAAAACATTTTTCTTTTTGTCATGACCACCTCTAAGAAATGAAACCCTTCTTTGTCTACCATATATAAAATGCTCACAAAGATCAAGATTGTAGGATCTCAAACCTAGTAGTAATTTTTTACCAACAAGGATTTTTAAACCCTTCTCGCTCATGTGACCCAAGCGCTTATGCCATAGATCTGCTGAATTTCCTTCTCTTATGACAACAACCAAATCTGATACCATTGTCTTCAATGAATATAATGTTCCTGTATTGGGTCCTTTGGCCACGACCAATGCTCCTTTGCTAATTTTCCAGCCTCCTTTTCCAAAGCTTGTGGAATAGCTTTCATCATCCAGCCGTCCCATAGAGATCAAACTCATGCGCATTTATGGTACATGCCTGACCTGTTTCAACAATATTTCTTGTCCATTCTTCATCTTGATCTGGACATCTCCCACTCCAACAATACTACAAAAATAATTATTCCCCAAATGCACTCTACCATAATCACTAGGATTATATGCAACAAAACTATCTTTGCATGGGGTTACATGGTGAGATGCCCCAGATTTAAGGATCCAATCAAAGCTACCGCTAGATGTATATAAACATGCATTATCTATTGAAATAGTAAATAACACATCACCATCTATGACTACAACAGTAGTCTCACCTTCATTTGTACTAGATGACTTGTAATTTGTATTGGCTGGTCTTTGATATTTTTGTCCTTTCTTCAAGGCTCGACATTCTGTCTTCATGTGCCTGGGTTTGCCACAATGAAAGCAGATGATCCTGCCCCTCCTTGACTTTGATCGGCCTCTCAATCTTGATCGCCCTTGTCGGCCTCGATCAATCCTTCTTCCACGATCAGCTAGAGCTAGAGCTTCTCCTCCCTGGTTTTCCACAATTGACTTGTGTAGCAGCTCCTCATTCAGTAAACTGTTGCTGACATCATCAAACTTCAGGGTCCTTGCAGGTGCTAAAGTACTCATAGCCACAATTAAATTTTCCTAGCTGTCTGGCATAGAACACATTAACAAAATAGCTCTAATTTCATCATCTAGAGTTATTTTAATAGAGGCAAGCTGACTAGTTATAATATTGAATTCATTCAAGTGCTCAGCAATTGAAGCACTCTCCTTCATCTTGAGATTGTATAGCTTCTTCATCAAGAACACTTTTTTTGATGCCGTGTTCTTCTCATATAGATCATGGAGCTTCTTCCATAATCCTGTTGCTGTCTTTTCTCTAGACACATTGAAATAAACATTCTTTTCTAGATATTGGCAGATTGTTGCAATCGCCTTTCTATCTAGCTTATCCCATTCCTCATCTGTCGTCAATGAGGGTTTCTTTGTTACACCCTCAATCGACAAATACTGATATTTCAAAATCAATATATCCTCCATCTGTGATTTCCATAGGGAAAAATTAGCCCCTCTCAACTTCTCCATGTCAGTAACTGTTGTTTCCATTCTTAATAATTTCATACCCCTTATAAACTAAAACTTCAATTATTACAGCATTGCCAACATTTTAAAAAATACAAGATCTATCTCCGTAAAAAAAAAATCCAATCTTTAAGAAAATTAATTATCTTAAAACATATATAATATATGTTTATAATAATTTTAAAATATTCTTTCACCTTCCAAGATGGACTTCGTAGTTGAGCGAGTGCTCCACTACCACGGTCAATGCTCACCCCACATTCGACTGCTGAGTTAACATATTTGATGAGTGCATGTTCTTGCAAACTCCTCCACACTTCGGCCAACTTAGTCACGATGGAAACTTTGGCAAAATTTTTGGCCCTCTTAGCCACTGTCAGCGCAACAATTTCGTCCCGTTGCTTCGCTTTCTCCCGCTCTTATACCGCAGCTATCAAATCAACGCTCCATCGTCGGCTTTAACAACAACAAATGCACATATCACAGATTAAAAGCAGAGAGAGAGAGAGAGAACGCTAGTCACATCTGCCCATATACTACCTTCTGTTGTTCATTATCAGCCTTATCATCCATGGCAAGTCGAGGAAAGGCAGTTGGAAGAGCGGGCGGTTCCAAGAAGTCCACCTCGCGGAGCAGCAAGGCCGGCCTCCAGTTCCTTGTGGGAAGAATTGCTCGGTTCCTCAAGGCCGGAAAGTAAGCGGAACGGGTGGGAGGAGGTGCCCCTGTTTACCTCGCGGTCGTTCTTGAATACCTGGCAGCCGAGGTTCTGGAGCTTGCAGGTAACGACTCGATGGGCTCTTTACTCCACAATTAACGGAACAGGGACTCGCGGAGCACACAGCTCTCTCACTGAGCACTCACAGCTCTCACAGAGGACACAAGTTTCTCACACATGGCTCCAATACCAGTTGATGGGGTCAGAGCAGCACAACAACTAGAAACACAATAGAACAGAAATAAAATGGAGAAACAACACAGAAATTTGGAGAAATAAAACAACACAGGACATATTTTATTACACAGGCCTTGCTTGCCTTGATGCACTCAGGCAGAGGCATGAATACAATTTATAGTAGCAGAGAAGGGATTATTCTGCATATGAAAAACATATTGTCAATCTGAGCGGCGCATTAGGTTCGGCGCCGTCAGTGACGACGTTGGTCGGCCAGGTTTCAGCGCTGACATTCGGCTTCACACTTAACAATTTTATCCGTTCATTAGTTTGTTTATCCATTCATCCCAATTCCCTTTCAAATGGCACAAACAACTTCTTCCTCCTCTCCATCAACCTCTTATGAGGTATTCATCAATCACAGAGGACCTGATGTCAAGACAACATTCACTAGTTATCTCTACCGTCGTCTGACATCGTTTGGATTGCGAGTGTTTTTGGACAAACCAGAACTGGAAGAGGGGTGCACCTTTCCCTCACAAATAGAAGCCACAATTCAAAGTGCCACTATTCACATAGCCATTTTTTCTCCCACTTATGCGTAGTCTGTGTGGTGTCTGGATGAGCTCGTCCACATGATAAAGTTGGGGGCTACTATTCTTCCCATGTTCTACAACGTGGAGCCTCGAGAACTCCGCTCGACGGGGAAAGATGGACGTGGGAGGTATGCCGAAGCCCTGCACATTCACGAACAGAAAGAACAAAACATCCCAGAGACAATTTAGAAGTGGAGAGAAGCTCTTTGCACTGCTGCAGACATAAGTGGTTTCGAGTTAGAGGCATTTCATAGGTGAGACTCTCCCTCTTCTGCTTCTCTACCATTTAATTTCTAATTTGTTACAATATTGATGGGATGACTAGACATTTTATATAATAAGGGCATTCTGATATTCAAGGACGAGGGACAACTGTTGGAAGCAATCGTGCTACGCGTGTTGAATAATGTTGAAAAAACACCATTGAAATTTGTGGCCGAACATCCAACAGGTTTGAAGGAAAAGTTAAAGGAATTTGATACCAAAGTTCTGCAGAAGGGAAACGTTGTGGGGATGTGGGTCAAGGAGGCGTGGGAAAGACAACCCTGGCCAAAGAATTCTTCAGCAAGAGGAGATGGCGTTACAGTCGATCGTGCTTTTTATATGATGTCAGAGAAAACTACGCCAGTGGATCTTTACATATGTTGCAGAGGAAACTACTGAAGGACTTGACTAGATTGGACCTGCTAATATACAACATTAATGAAGGTATAGAGAAGCTTTTAAAGCATCTCTCCTCCTCTTGTAACTTTCTTATAATTTTAGATGATGTAGATGATGCTCGACAGCTGCAACCATTTTTCCCAATTAAAGATATTCTTAGCCCCAGTAGCTTGATTTTTATCACCTCTCGTGACAAGAAAATCTTCAAAATAGAAAAAATCGCAGAGACATCAGTTTATGAGCTAAAGGGGCTCAATTTACAGCACTCTGAAGAGCTTTTCTGCCATCATGCCTTTCATCAGCCACATCCTCTATCAGAATTTGCAGATCTGGTACATGCTTTTCTAATATCTTGCGATGGATTGCCACTATCATTGAAGGTATTCGACGCGCTTCTTTGTGGGGAAGATGACAGATCTTACTGGCAAGAGACCTTGAATCGACTAAATGACATATTACCTATTACTGAGATATATGAGCGACTTAAAATCAGTTATGACTCGCTCAGTTCAAAGGATCAAGAAATATTCTTAGATATTGTTTGCTTCTTCATAGGGGAAGATGCAGATACCGTTATAAAAATATGTGGCTCAGTTGGGCAGTTTCTAAATCTAAAGAGTAAGTGTCTCTTGGAACTTGAAGGTGAAAATAAAATAAAAATGCATGATCAAATCAGAGATATGGGAAGACATATTGCTGAGGAAGCTGCGACTCCTCGACGTTTCTGGCGTCAGACGCCCAACAACATTGATGATTTGTTGGAGCGATCGTCTTGTGTAAGTGCTTCAATCATTCAAACATTTGTCACTGAGTTTAACGATTAATACTTAAGTTTCTTTATTTGTTCAGAAAGAAAGATAGACCTCTGTAACTAGTATATTTTTCATGAATGAACAGGGAAGCATCAAAGTTTGCGGAATTATGATGGATGGTCCCCTCAATTTCAATGAAGATAATACTCGCCTCCTGATGAGTGAGGTGTCATGGAACAGAAGATGGAGTCCTGAATTGTTGTTTGGGAACTATCTCAAGAGTCTATTAGATAATTTCCGCTTTTGTGGCATTTTGAATTTGCAACTTGTCTCTGCTGAAGGTGATTATTTAGAACATATATTGAGGAGGGTTCGAGCACCACAGCTCCAGTGGATCTGCTGGTATAAGTGTACACACTCTTCCCTGCCTTCCTGGATACCCATGGAGAATTTAAAAGTTTTGGAAGTGGAAGGAAAGAACTTAAGAGTATTGTGGAACACTGAATCTCAGGTATGTTTATTTTCCTTTCCTCCATTGTAATTCCACTGCATGTTTTCACTGAATCATAGAGGTTTTTCTGATAGTTGAAACGTGAACACTGCAGGTTCCTCGCCAGTTGCGACAGTTGAGTATCTGCGCTCCTCTTTTTTGCTTTCCCAAGTCCATAATGCAGCTGAAGCACTTCGAAAAGATTGACACAAGCCACACACTTTTCAAAACTTTGCCTGAAGAACTATGTGATATGTAGTCCTTGAAATACTTAGTGTTAAGAATCTGTACAGAAATGATCTCGCTTCCTGATTCACTGGGAAACCTAACAAACCTCCAGGAAATAGATTTGACAAATGCTTCCCATCTGCAGATGCTTCCAGGTTCTTTTGGGAATCTAATTGGACTGAAATACCTATTTTTGAGGGATTGCCCCAATTTGACCATCTCCAACGAAGCATTGGGAAATATTAAGACCCTGAAACACTTAGATTTGAAAGGTTGTAGCAATGTGAAGGAATTGCCTCCCCAAGTGGCACATCAACGGTTCTTGGTACAATTAGATGTGTCTGGAACAATGTTAAGAGGATTGCCTGCAAACGGTATTGGAGAACGATCGAAGACGGAATCTCTGGAATTAGGAGGAGATCGTTTGTTAGATATGTTGCTGCCTTTGCTTGTTTATCTCATGAGCTTGACGGACTTGTTGTTCTTCGACTGCCCAAAATTGAAACACTTGCCCGACTCCTTTGGACTATTGATTCATTTGATGAAGTTGAGGATAAGGAATTTCCCAGCTTTGAAATTCTTACCCGATTCCTTTCGACTGTTGAGTCGGTTGACAAATTTGAGAATAAAGAACTGTGGGATAGAATATTTACCTCAAAAAATCTCAGACTTTTAAAGGTAAGCGGGTGTCCACTGCTCGAGTTTCCATTTAGAAGGGTTGAAGGAGAAGCAGAAACAGAGTTGAATACACTGGACAAATGCGTGTTTCATGGAGGTACTTGCCCGAACCTTCAAGGTGTTTTCCCTAACCTTCGGTATCTTTTGTTAAATAGTTGTATGAAATTGAGGAAAATTGGAGGGTTCTGTGGTCTCCCAAAACTTAAAACTCTTTACATTCATGGGTGTGAAAACATAGAGGAGATCTCAAGTGTTGAAATCTTGATATCATTGGAGCAGTTGTATGTTTCTGGAAGTGCAAAGATCAAGACAATAGAAGGGTTGGCGCAGCTTACAAAGCTTCAATCCGTAACTCTCTTTCATTGCCCTGAGATATGGGAGTTGGCAGGTGTGGAACATAAAAGGTGGACCTTTACTCTGATTAACTGTCCTAAACTGAAATTCCCTTTGGACGGACAATCCTCTCAATCGTCTGATGATTAAGATGTTCAGATTACAGAAAATTCAGGTACCAATATGAATAGGATTTGAAAAGGATAAGCATCTTTGTCCATTGAGAGGTGCGTAAATTGAAGTAAAAAGTTTTATGAATTTGAAAATACTTTGCCATAGAATTTAGTCGTAGATGGATGAGGCTTTATAATCCCGAAAATAATGATTTCCATGATTAATTCAGAGGAATAGGATGTTTAAAAATATAGAGTATTATATATAAAGTTAGTATATATTAAATAATAGAAATTAATAATATTAATTGAGAATAATAATATAATAATATTAATAATATTAATTAATATTAATATTAAATATTATTAATTATTAATTAACAATAAAATATCTAAAAATTATTAATAAATATTAAAATAAATGATCTAAAAAATTAGAATAATATATTGAAATGAAAATATTAGATATTATTTTTGGGACTCAATTGCGTTAATTTAGTCATTTATCTATGACCATTTAGTTATGAAAATATTATTTAATACATATTATTAATCTAGACAGTAATAATTAAGTGATTTCATTGATAATATTCTAAATCTAAATCATTTATATAACAACCATTTAACATGATGAGCACTGTATATAATTGGCTACAGTGAGCAGTAAGTCCTAGAACAATGTTATTTTCATTGCAGGAATATATTTGTTATTGGATTTCATATATATATATTTATTGTTTAATAACAAAACTCTACAAAGAAATAAAACCGTAATGGATATCACAAAAAACTAGACTTATCAAATAGGAAAAATAAAAGACTATGTTCATAGAAATATGCTTTTGCAGCAACCAAACTGAAATGTTAGTTGACATTGAGACTAATCATTCCACCAGAAATACCAAATTGAGAAGATCAGAATCCCCAGACACAATCATTAGACAATAAATTTGAAGCGTCTTCAAATAACTATCACAACAGGCCAGAAAATTTTAGTAGAAATTTAAGCTAAGATAAATATACAAGAAAATATCATAACTATTAGAAAATTATGAGAGAACAGAAACACACAGGATTCACACACAAATAATTAATTTCTATATTCCATCACACTAATACATTACAACATTTATAGTGCTGCTGAGATCCAACTAATTCCATTCTTGGAGGGAGTAGTTGAGAGAATCTCTCAACATCCTCCAACACACCAAACCAATCCCTAAACTGTAGTATGCATCATAAATGAGGCATTATCTCAAACACCCCCCTTTAATGCCTACATTACAAAAATGAAGAACATACTAATTTAATACAAACATTTGTCTGCCCTGGTCTTCATTAACATTTGTACCCACTATAAGATCTCATAGGAAATGCTCTTTTCTCCACCATTTTCGAGCTACCAATCAACCCATTTAAAATACATATGTTTCTGACCAGCAATAATGAACTTTGCAAGATTAACAGTATTGACAACTCGGCTCGTCGGGGCTTCCGCGATAGAGCTGACAAGTGATGAACCATCCTATGGACCAATCACCATCTGTCGGATATTTCACTTTCGGCTATCCATCAGTAGCTAGGAAAATGGTCTGAATACTGAATGTGTTCAAGAGCTAATCTAACAACTTGACCTGCTTGTAACCTGTAACTGATGCTCCTTGGCCCGTAGCACAACAAGATCAGCATATAACAAATTCACACAATCCAATTAGCTAATTTTTCTCTCGTCCCTGTAGGACGTCAAGTACGACTAATTTAAATAATGCTAATTTGCTCAATAATTGGTTCTGCTTCAATAATAATAACTATTCACACCACTCAATTATCAAAATTAGCAAACTTAATAACTATTCTATTAACCACGGACTTTAAAGCGGATTTTCTTTCACAACAGGGCCGTGGACACACGAATTAACTGCCAGAAATATTCTGCAAAATAAACTACTGCGGAAAAAGGAGCTGAGGGCGATGCGAATCTTCATGCTGCCTCCGTGCTTCGGATGGGCTACACTTGGATCTCTGCACAATTAAAGCCTCCCATAATTTTTCTCAGCCTTTGGAAGCGGATGTGGCCTCTCCACATCCCCATGACGCTTCTGAATTTTACTCTGAATTTAGTTCTCTGCGGATCTTCCAAGTTGTAACTGCTTCAAAGACGGTAACATTAAGACCAAAAAGTGTTGTACTCCGCTCATGCCAGCTACTTGAAAGGATGTACTGAGCTCATGTCATCTAAATTGCTCATACGTCGCTGATTCCATTGTTTGGAAAGTATCATTATCCACCCAAAACGTTGTTCTTGTATACCCACTGCGCAGTCCAGTTGTAGCCTGTAGGATGAAACTCGACCTTTCTCTGGAGTGAAACTCGTCCCCTGGAGAGAATATAAACTTGGCGTTCAGTGAACTCGACCTCTCCGAGCAGACGTGAGCATAGTTGATAATATGAGACACTGATCGTCCCTGCAGACAAGATCAGGTATACTTGCTGGACAGGCGTAGACAGTGCTCCACTGCAGGAAATTATCATCAATCTTCAATCGTTGTTCTAAAATGACACGAAACCATGACTTCACGCCATTTGCTTGGATGCAGGACGGGCGCACACACAGGAAGTTAATTACTGAACTTGCTCACGCCGTTTGCTTGGACGCAGGTTGGGCGCAGTAATTGAACTTCACGCATGTAGGGCGCACGATTAAATGAGACAGATGAAAACCTCACTGCTAAATCACTCGCTCACACAAACAAAAACAAATTCAACACTATTACCTTAATTATGTACAGATAAGCAGCAACATAAACTCTCACATTTCCTGGCCTTCCCGTAAGGGAATCAAGCCAGAACTGGCTCTGATACCATATTAGAAAATTATGAGAGAACAGAAACGCATAGGATTCACACACAAATAATTAATTTCTATATTCCATCACACTAATACATTACAACATTTATAGTGCTGCTGAGATCCAACTAATTCCATTCTTGGAGGGAGTAGTTGAGAGAATCTCTCAACATCCTCCAACACACCAAACCAATCCCTAAACTGTAGTACGCATCATAAATGAGGCATTATCTCAAACAATAACTTACCTGAGCCATCTTCCTAAACAAAGAAACGAATGATAATTCACCACATTGAGAAGCCACACCAGCTACAAAACTTGCTTTCAATGTGTTCTGCAATAGGAATATTACAGTAGATGTATTTGATAACCAATAATACAAAATACCATTGCTTTTGTGATTCTGCAAGAGACCAACAAGCGTCATGGTAATATTTTTAGATAACTCTTTAATTAAAAATAGTCAAGTATCAGTGTTGAGAAATTATGAATAAACTTCATTAATAAGTGAATTGCAAAAATAGTCAAGTAACAGTGTTGAGAAACTCTGAATAAACTTCATTAATAAGTGAATTGCAAGATAGTTAACTGGTCAACTCTAGCTGAAGCCAACATCTTGGGAGATACAGTCAATGAGTGCAATATAGTGACTTTCCTGAATAATACAAGTACATAAAATGTTGCAATATAGAAAAATGGATGTCTTAAAACCATCTATGGTAGACATTCTGTCATAATGTACCAGAATGTCCTTATGCATTTCTGAGAATTAATCACATGCTTATTGTCTGTTATTTAGATCTTCGTGGCTTCAATTAGAAAATCAAACAATTCGACAACTTATTGTTGTATCTATGCTCCAAACTCTTTGGGAAATAATATATTCACAAAAAATTCAAACTAAATAAACAAAGAAAACTCCAATATATAATAAAATATAATATTTATTGTGTTGTAAGATTTTGTGAAAAAAAGAAATATTTTGATTCTTTGATTGGCCTTGGAAGACCTTCATGTGTAGGCAGAATCACATTTTGTTGTTTATGAAGTGCTTGATTATGACATTTTGAGTCTAAACCATAAGAGAGAAAGTGAGATCATGAGCCATAAAAATGAAAATGTAGGAACAGATTGGGAACAAAGAGAACATGTGCAGTTTTGTAAAAAATATATAAATGGATAGTAGCATGCACAATATCTCATGAATCAAGAAATAGAGAAAGCTAAAGAAAAAAATTATAGTATGGAAGCAAAGCAACTGGTGTTTTAATCTCTCCTAAAATTCTTTGGTTGTCGACATGGTTTGCTGACGAATTACTTGATTCTCGGATTCCAAATTTAACAGATTTTCTTTGACCTTCAATGATAATATAAACTAGTCAACAAAAACACCTTAAAGAAATGACATTATTTATATAGGAATAATCAAATCACAAAGAACACCATTTTTACAACTTCCAAAACAATTAAACTTTGCAGTGTTTCCTAGTCATCTGTATATATCAAGGATAAAAAATTACATAAATTTGACTGTACAAATTGTAAGGAAAAGGGGTTTCAAAACCTTTGTAAAGAATCTTGAAGTTGATCTCTCAGCCTGATTTTTGTAGTGACTCTATTAAACTTTATAAAATATAAAATTGTAAGGTCATTTTCTTCTCCATTTTATAAATTCAAAGAAAATTTTATATATGCAAATTCTTTATGATATGCCATCACATATATGAGAAGCACTATTCTCAATACTAAACTTGAAAATTTTGACGATTTGTTATGTTCTTCGTCATTGTCATGTGTGAGTTTCTCAACTTAATTAGCAGTATCCACAATCGATACCTCCTTTACAATAGCATGTGCCTAGTCAACAAACTATTTTTTTCACTTCATGCTCTTTTGCCAACATGGAATTGACTTCCAGTGTTTGAGCTTGTAGCTTTTCCATAGCCAATTGCACTTTAGCAATCTCTTGTGCTTTGGCTTATTCAAGGTCCGTCCGCATCATAGATTCAAATGTGTTCAGATTCAAACACGTTAAATATTATTGTCACTCGAAGTAAAGCACCTTAGCCCACCCTTAGCGGAGGTAGTAAATGTTAAACATATTCATCCTTGTTCTAAGCCAATGATTAGTGATACCATATTATGATATAGACCAATAATTTTTTTTATAACACTGTTGGAGAATTTTACAATTTATTAGTACCTACTAGGGGCATGTGACTATAGTAAGTAACTTTGGCACAAGGGATGCCACTTTCATTTAATTCATAAATCTTCATATCAATTAGTTTTTTTTTACACAAAATCCTAAGAAAGCAATAAAATTTGGGTCAAAGAGCACCACATAATACATACATTTAACCTCCAGATAAAGTTCTCAAGATGACCCAAACAACTTTGATCTTGTGAGACATTGAGAAATCTAACCAGAAAATATAATAAAGGAAAATAAGAAATATTACCCTCACGTGCTTTTCTAACTGGAGACGCCATGTAATCTCTTTCTTCCTTCCCTTAATGCCCTGTTAACCTACTGTAAAAGCATGTGAAAGGAAATTGTCCCAAAGCAGGGCAGTGTGTGGATGAATCGAGAAAAACATAACCTTAATACCAAAATCAATTGACAATGCAACTTGTCTCTTCTTAGTTCCTATCAGATAATAAGACACTAATATATACAATAAAAAAGAAATATGTCTATGATAATAATTGCAGCATGTGTTCAAAATAGAAATATTTATGTTTGAAGATTCAAAACAAGATGAAATCTTCACATACAATTTTTTAAAGGAGACAAGATAGAAAAGGATGTGATAAAAAACTTACCATCTTCAAGTTTTTAAAGCTCCTTTCTTCTAATCCTTGATCTCCAGACACTCTGTAAAACAAGAGTTGCTTGCTTCTTCTTCTTATAAGATGCATAAGATTTGTATGCACACCATTTAGCCTAAAAAATACATTAATCTGTTAGTTATCCAAATATTAAGTCTGAGTGTAAAAGGTAGGTAATCTTTCTAACATTTTGTAATTTCATCATTCCTCCAAGTTTATCCTTGCCACTGTTGGAAATAATCCCAACCAACGCCATGAATAACGACTTGCAGCAACCAGACTCACATTGAATTTTTGTGCAGGGAAGGACGAAGCCCAGGTTTCAAATCCGAAGGCGTTTCAACAAAATCAGAAACTGAGTACCCGACCCCACACTCTGCATTTAATTCTCTTTCCTATCGTTGACTTACCTTTTGTCTGCAGTTCGCAGCCCGCAAATTTTAGCATTTACCTCTTAAGCCTTTCGCCGAAACTTAAGTTTTCGTCGATGCGATATCGATGGAACCCACCAACATTGCTGCATTTCCAAGCCGCACACAAACCTTTGTATTTCACTTTTCCTTACCTTTCCGCCATTTCGCACTTCCCGCTGCTTAACTGCCTACATACCGCACTTTGCATGATTTAAGTTTTACCGTTTAAGCCCCGCACCAAAATTTGTGATGTTGCGATGCGACATCGTCATCGGACATCACAAATCATAAATATCGCATTTCCCAAAATTTACCACTTACCTTTTAGCGCACCCACACTTCACACTTTTTATGTTTTACCTTTTTGACTGTTTTTGACTGCTCGCAACTTCACACTTCGCATGTTTTATGACTTACCTTTTTAGCGTCCCCAAGTTATGTTATTTATGTTGCGATGCGATCGTAATCGCACGTTGCAAGCTTAGGAGTTTAGCCCACATAAGTGCTCGCAAGTTATTTTATTTAAGTTGCGATGCGATCGCAAATCGCATACCACAAGCTCAGGAGGATAGTGCCCGCAAAGTAAAAGATTTAAGTTGCGATGTGATCGTGCCATCGCACATCGCAATCGCAATTTTTTAATTTTTTCCAGTATTGCGCGCAGTTAAATGTTAAAATTGCCGAACTGCAATTTGCGATGTGGTTTCACAGCTTAAACCTATAAAATTTCAAGTCTATCTTCTTGTGTTTTAAATGCAGTTTCGCGTAGAAGGTGGACCTTTAGTGTGCTAAACTGTCCCAAACTGAAAATCCCTTTGCACGGACAATCCTCTCAGTCGTCTGATGCTTTAGATGTTCAGATTACAGAAAATTCAGGTACCAATATGAATAGGATTTGAGAAGGATACTCATCTTTGTCCGTTGAGAAGTGTGTAAATTGAAGTAAAAATCTTTATGAATTTGAAAATCCTTTGCCATAGATTTAGTGGTAGATGGAGAAGGCTTTATAATCCAGAAAATAAGGGTTTCCACGATTAATTTGGAAAAATAGAATGTTTAAAAATATAGAGTATTATGTCTGTTAATATAAGTAAAACACACAATATTTTTTTATGGCTTTAACAAACATTTGTTCACTCAATTATTTAATTTAAAAAAATATTGTATTTACAGGGCTATATATAAAGTTAGTATATATTAAATAATATTATTAATTGAGAGTAAAATAATATAACAAAATTATTAATATTAAATATTAATAATTACTAACTAACAATAAATTATTTAAAAATTATTAATAAATATTAAAATAAATTAAATAAAAAATCATAATATTTTAAATTTAAAATCATTTATATAACAACCATTTAATACGATGAGCGTTGTATATTGGTGATTGAATATAATCTCAGCACAGTGGGCAGTATGCGTTAGAGCAATGCTATTTTTTTTATTTTTATTGAAGGATTATATTTGTTATTAGATTTCATATTCATTTTTTTCATAAAATAATTTTATTATGTATGTCTACTATTGTTTGATAGCATAACCTTAGTTAGAAAAAACCCTAATTTTCTCTAGGATATCACAAAAAATTGGACTTATCAAATGGGAAAAATAAAAGGCTATATTCATACAAATATGCTCTTACAACAACCAAACTGAAATGTTTGTTGACATTGACCTAATCATCCAACCAGAAATACCCTACAAAAATTGAGAAGATAGGAATCCCTAGACATAATCATTACACAGTAAATTTAAAGTGCCCTCAAATAACTATCACCACCTGCAAGACACTTTTCGTATAAATTTAAGCTAAGATAGAAATATAAGCAAATATCATAACTTACCTAAGCCATCTTCGTAGACAAAGAAAGAGATGATCATTTTCCACGTTGAGAAGCCATACCAGCTACAACACTTGCTTTCAATGTGCTCTGCAATAGGAATATTAAAGTAGATGTATTTGATAACTAATAATACAAAATATCATTGCTTTCCTGACTCTGCAAAAGAGACAAACAAGCGTCAATAGAGTTTTCCTTGATAATATCTATAGATAACTCTTTAATTAAAAATAGTCAAGTAGCAGTGTTGAGAAATGATGAATAAACTTCATTAATAAGTGAATTGCAAGATAGTTAACAGGTCAACCGTGGTTGAAGCCAACATCTTGGGAGATATATTTGATGATTGAAATATCGTGACTTTCCTGAATAATACAAGCACATAAAATGTTACAATATAGAAAGATGGATGTCTTAAAACCATCTTTGGTAGATATTCTCTCACTATGTACCAAGTACAAATATCCTTATGCATCCATGAGAATTAATCATATATGCATCTCTGAGAATTAATTCTGTTATTTAGAGATCTTTGTGGTTTCAACTAGAAAATCAAACAATTCTACAACTTACTTCACTATCTATGAATTCCATATTTACAAGGAGACCATTCATTCTTTTGGGAAAAAATATATTCACAACAAATTCAAGCTAAATAAACAAAGAAAACTCCAATATATAATAAAATATAATATTTATTACCTGTTGTAATATTTTTTGAAGGAGGAAGCAATACCTCTTTGATTGGCCTTGGAAGACCTTCATGTGTGTAGGCACAACCACATTCTGTTGTTCACGAAGTGGTTGATTATGAGATTTTGAGTCTAAACCATAATAGAAATAAATGAGATCAAGAGACCTAAAAATGAAATGTAGGAATACATTGGAAACAATGAGAAAATATGCAATTTTGTAAAAAAAGATATAAATGAATAGTAGCATGCACAATATCTCATGAATCAAGAAATAGTGAAAGCTAAAGGTTGTGGGAATTGTGGGTCTAGGCGGTGTTGGAAAGACAACACTGGCCAAGGAATACTTCAGCTAGAGGAGATCACACTACAGTTAATCATGCTTTTTATAAGATGTCAGAGAAAAAGCAGTGAATGGCTCTTTACCTTCTTTGCAGAGGAAACTGCTCAACGACTTGACTTTTGAAAATATTGAAGTCATCTGCGTACCCTGTGCAGGTAGAAACATAGTACAAGGAGCAGAGGATATTGCGTGCACAGCACTGTGCATTCAAGAGGAATGGAAACTGAAGGAGGAATTAAATGTTTATGGGCTGCAGCCACCATTGCAGAGATGAATTTATGTTTGTATGGGCGTAGCCGAATTTGCAGAGGAAATGAAGACTTTCGTGGTTAAACCACAAAACAACAAAGTTTTATTAAAGAATAGTCATTTCGGGCTTTTAAGCCCTCACCAACCAATCATAACCAAATTTTTTTCAACACGCCAAGTATTTTGAACATTTTGAATTGGTCCACGTCATCTGTGGTCCCCACCACTTCGTCGCCAATCGCAAAGTTTTTGAGTTAGTGTCTTGTTGATATGAAGGAGTTCGATGCAATGCGATGTTGCAACATCGCACATTGCACATCACAAAGGAACGATGTTAAAGCCCCCTTCACAATGTTAACCCACCGATGTATTACATTGCGATGCGATATCGCAATCGCATTCACCCAAGGTTCATCCGCCATATGTTTTGTTCCATTGAATGTTTGCGTTTCGATGTGGTCCCACCACCATTGCTCATCGCAATTGCTCATCACAAGAGTTCTCCGCCCATCCGAAGTTTTAAACTGCCAATGGTGTGATGCCATGTGGTCCCACCATAGTCGCACATCGCACATCAAAAATCTCTTATCGCCATCTGCCCAGACTGCAGGCTCATTGTAATACTTGCGATGCGATGTGGTCCCACCACAATTGCAATCACAACATCGCAAATTTGTTGTTCAAACCGTTCCGCTCATCTGCCGATTGCTGATTGCGATGTGGGCTCCACTCGCATATCGCGCAAAAGAAATTTTAGTTTAAAGTTTTATGTTCTGGCATTATATTAAAGTTTTTTGTTTATTTCTTTGTTTTGTGTTTTCATTCCGCTGCGCCATATTAACAGAGTGAAAAAACCTGTAGGCTTATTGCATTGTAATATATGGTAGTTGTGTTGTATTGCTGTGTAAGCCCGCAGGTAGAGAAAACATAGTGAAGCATAACAGAGCACTGTTTTGTGTGTTTTGACAGACATAGAAGATTAGTGAGCACTACATCTGTAGCAGTCAGTCCAGTTTTTTTGTAAATCCCTCAGAGGAGGAAGAAATCTATCATTTTGTAATAGTTTTAGTTCTGTTAATGAAATAGAAAGCTATTTTATGCCATTTTTGTCCAGTAGTAAGCAAATTTATTTTTATTCTCTGTGTTACAAGGAGAGTATTATTCTCTCAGTCATTGTTCTGGAATTATCAAAAATTCCAACATTGACTAAATTAGATCTACAGATAGACAACATTGATCAAGGTATAGAGAAACTTATAAAGCATCTCTCTTCCTCCTCTCACTTTCTTATAATTTTAGATGATGCAGATGATGCCCAACAACTGCGGCCATTTTTGCCAATTAGAGATATCCTCAGCCCCAGCAGCTTGATTCTGATTACCTTTCATGACAAGAAAATCCTCAAAATAGCACAAATCAAAGAGACATCAGTTTATGAGCTGAAGGGCTTGAATTTACAGCACTCCAAAGAGCTCTTCTGTTTTCATGCCTTCCATCAGCCGTACCCTCTACCAGAGTTTGAAGATCTAGTATATGGTTTTCTAAAAGCCTGCGATGGACTGCCGTTGTCATTAAAAGTATTTGGTGCTCTCGTTTCCGGTGAACACGATAAAGTTTACTGGTAAGAAAAATTGAATCGGCTTAACAACATACTACCTACCACTGAGATACATGAGTGACTTAAAATTAGTTACGAGTCGCTTAGTTAAGATGATCAAGATATATTCTTAGATATTGCTTGCTTCTTCACAGGAGAAGACAGAGATATAGTACTAAGAATATGTGGTTCAGTTGGGCCACTTTTAGATCTAGAGAATAAGTGTTTAGTGGAAGTTGACTCTGAAAATAAGATAAAAATGCATGATCATATCAGAGATATGGGAAGACACATTGCAGAGAATGTAAGTCCCCGTCGTCTTTGGCGTCAGCAGACCAACTGCATTGATGATTTGTTGGAGAAATCGTCATGTGTGAGAGCTTCATTCATTCAAACATTTGTCTGTGGGTTTAAAGAAAAATAGGGTTTGTTTATTTGCTGAGAAAGAAATATCTATGTAACTTGTATAATTTTCATGAATGAACAGGTAAACATCGATGTCCGCGGAATTACCATGGATGGTCCATCCAAGTTCAATGCAGAGAATACTCGCCTCCTGATGAGTGAGATGTCATGGTACAAAAGATGGAGTCATGATTTGTTTGGGAACTGTCTGAGGCGTCTATTCGACCATTTCCGTTTTTGTGGCGTTTTGAATTTGCAATTTGTTGCGGCTGAAGATGGTTATTTAGAACGCATAGTGAGGACGGCCCGAGCACCACATCTCCATTGGATCCGCTGGTATAAGTGTACATACTCTTCCCTTCCTTCATGGATTCCCATGGAGAATTTGAAAGTTTTGGAAGTGGCGGGGAGAAATTTAAGAATATTTTGGGAGAATGAATCTCAGGCATGTTTAATTTTCTTTCCTCGATCATTTCACTTTATTTTTCAGCGAAAATCATCGTATATATATTTTTCTGATAGTTCAAATGCAAAAATTGCAGGTGCCTCGCCAGTTGCGAGAGCTAAGTATCTGCGCTCCCCTTTCAGGGTTTCCCAAATTCATAGTGCAGCCGAAGCATTTTGAAAAGATTGTCATATGCCATGCACTATTCAAAACTTTGCCAGAAGAACTTTGTGATGTGCATTCTTTGAAATGCTTAGTGTTAAGAAATTGTTCAGAAATGATTTCGCTTCCTGATTCATTGGAAAAGCTAACAAACCTCCAGGTAATAGATTTGACAAATGCTTCCAGTTTGCAGTTTCTTCCAAATTCTTTTGGGAATCTAATTGGACTTGAATATTTATCTTTGAGAGGTTGCCCCAATTTGACTGTCTCCAATGACACATTTGGAAATATTACAACCCTGAAATACTTAGATCTTCAAGGTTGTAGCAATGTGAAGGAATTGCCTCCCCAAGTTGCACATCTACAGTCCTTGGTAAGATTAGATATGTCTGCAAGGATCTTAAATGAATTAACTGGAAATGGTATTGGAAACCTATCCAAGATGGAAGTTTTGGATTTAGGAGGAGGTCGTTTGTTGGAAATGCCGCCACTTTTGCTTGTTCTTAAGAACTTTAAGGAATTGTGGCTCTTCGATTGCCCGGAATTGAAATGCTTGCCCAACTCCTCCGGTTTGTTGACTCAGTTGAGAGAGTCCAAGTTTAAGATACAGAATTGCCTCCACTGGAATAACTTCATAAGCTCTTCCACGCCTTCCTGGATTCCCAGGGAGGATTTAGAAGTTCTGGAAGTGGATGAGTAGGAACTAAGAATATTGCAGGCACATGCATCTCAGGTATGTCTATCTTTTCTTTCCTCGATCATTTTTTCAAGGAAAAAAAAATCATACTATACCCTTTCTAAAATGGAAACACAAATATTGCAGATCATTCACCAGTTGCGAGAGATATTCCTCGATATTAACCTGATTCTACGTTCTGGTCATCGGAAAGCCCTGTTCAAAACTTTTCCAGTGGTCTCGCTTCTTGATTCATTGAAAAAACTAGCAAGCTTCCAGGAAACAACTTCGACAAATTCTTCCAGTTTGAAGATGTTTCCAAATTGTTTTGGGAATCTTATTGGACTCGAATATCTAACTTGGAGCGTTTGCCCCAATTTTACCATCTCCAATAGAACATTTGGGAATATTATTACCCCGAAAAACTTAGATATTCAAGGTCTTGGCAATGTGATGGAATTTCCTCCCCAAATGGCACATCTACGGTCCTTGGTAAGGTCAAATGTGTCTGCAAGGATATTGCAAGAACTTCCTCCGAACGGTATTGAACACCTATCCAAGACGGTAATTATGGGGTTAGGAGCGGATTGTTCGTTGGGAATGCTGCCACTTTTGCCTGTTCTCAAGAGCTCGAAGGAATTGTGGATCTTCGATTATGCAAAATTGAAATGCTTGCCCCACGACTTTGGACTATTGTCTCAATTGACAGAATTGAGGATAGAGAATTGCCCAGAATTGAAATTTTTGCCCGACTCCATTGGAAAATTGATTTAGTTGACAATTTTAAATGTTGGAAATTAATTCCAACTGCAATATGAAACAAGTGGACAAAAATCTGATTTCTGTTGATATTTCAGAAGGACAGATGCCGCAAAGTCGTGTTTCATTTTTGCACTTCACTGTGCATTAAATTTTCTGGGTTGAAATCCCTGCAACATCCGACTTTGTTTTTCCAAATTGCACCATGTTATCTCCCACCGCCTTACTGTATTTAAAAGGTTGATAAGAACAAAAGATATTTTTATTATTTTAATGTTTTAAGTCAAAATGTGTTTTCAACATATATATGTAATAGACAGTAGTAGTTTTAAGGTTAGACAGATAGAGAATCAGAGACAGAGGCAGAGAAGAAGACAGAGAGCAGAAAACCGAGGAAGTCTGAAACGCTGTGTTTTGAAGCAGCAGAGCAACTCTGTGTGTTGCCGCAACTGGATCTGTGTATTGCCGCAACTGACTGACTGTGTGTTGCCGCAACTGGATCTGTGTATTGCCGCAACTGACTGACTGTGTGTTGCCGCAACTGATTGTGTGTTTGAAACAACAGTGGAACACTTTGTGTGTTGCCGCAAAGGAGACTGTGTGTTGCCGCAACAAAAGACTGTGTGTTGCCGCAACTAAAATCTGTGTAAAAGCATAAAGTGAAAAACACAGTAAGGAGTATTTTGTTTATTCCAAAACTGTATTTCTGATGAAAGTTTGTATTTTGTAATAGTCATTTTTATGGTTAATGAAATAGAGCTTTACTCCATATCTCTGTTCACATCTCTATCGTTAAATCTTTGTGTTTAGTTGAGGAACTTTGTTTCCTCTGTTTTGTTCGAAATATTCAGAAATTTCCAACATGGTATTGAAGCATGCCATTTAAATCAATTTTTTCCAACATTAAAGATGGGTAATTGCCCAAAATTGAAATTCTTGCCCGATTCCTTCAAAAATTTGACTCAGTTGATAGAGTTGAAAATAGAGAAATGTGGGATAGAATATTTACCTCAAGATCTTAAGATGAATAATCTCAAATCTTTAGAGGCAATAGCGTGTCCCTTGTGTGAGCTTCCATTTAGAAGGGTTAAAGGAGAAATAGAAACAGAGTTGAATACACTGGACAAATGCATGTTTCATGGAGGTCTTTGTCCGAATCTTCAAGGTGTTTGTCCTAACCTTCAATTCTTTTCCTTAAATGATTGTAAGGAATAGAGGCAAATATGAAGGCTCTGTGGTCTCCCAAAACTTGAAGTTCTCTGCTTTGATGGGTGCGAAAACATAGAGAAGCTCTCAGGTGTTGACACCTTGATATCACTAATGTTGTTGTACGTTAATGGATGTGTAAAGCTTGAGAAAATAGAAGGTTTAGGGAAGCTTACAGAACTGTCATGGAGCGTAGCAGGTTATTGACCATTTTTTCTGAGCAATTGTCCCAAATTGCAATTACTGCAGTCGCACTGCCATAACGTTCACTCGTCAATTTGTAGCTATTAAAGTGGTTAACTTATCAACGTCACCACTCTAGAAGCTTTGTAAAATGTTTATGTAAACTGGAAAGAATTTCACTCTGAATTGTCAAGAACATTGAATGCTTTCTTTGTCCCTGAAATGTTAGTAGATCCTTTGGCCTACACCATTACTATTAAAATTTGTGATATTCTATATGTTTTAAGAATTAATTATAAACCTTTCGGGAAATCACATAAGAAATTTTGGAACTGACGCGTTTCAAACTACCAACTGTAGTTCATCATCAGGATAATGAAGATTTGCTGATCTAACTTACACATTTATACCAGGAAGAGAGAAGCAATGGTCAAAACCCAAGAAAAATTAAAAATGTTAAAAAAATAGTAAAAAATAAGAATAAAAAATATAAGATAAACCATAAATATAATTAACACAACCTTAAAATTACAAGTGTTAAAAAGGGTCAGAAATAAAAATAAAAATAAAAATATAAAAAAATATAATTACCCCATCCTTAAAATTTACGAAACAACCAAGAAAATTATATAAAGACACAAGTCAAAACTAAAAATAAAATAAATAATATAAATTCAAGACTAAAAACTACAATAAACAAGTTTTTAAACCTAAAATAAATCATCAAGTCAAAATTCAAAAAATCGAAGTCAAAGTCATAAATTATAAATAAATAAATAAATCAAAAAATAAATAAAATAATAAATCAAAAAATAAATAAAATAATAAAATAAAATAAAAATAAATGATTTAATCACTAAATAATTTAATAAATTAATAAATAAATACATGAAAAAATAAAAATAAATTATTTTTATTTTATTTTGACATTAATTATTTAATTTAATAAATACATAAATAAATTAAAATAAATAAATCAATAAATAAAATACAGTGAAACTAAAATAAAAATAAACTAAATAAAATAAAAGAAATAATAATAATATAATCACATTATGAAAAAAAAAAGGAAGGACCCTTACAGGGAGTGAAGAGATGGAATCCAACAACTGCTAACTTTCCATCCGTCATCCCTGTTCAACATGCGGGGCCTCTTCTCAATCTCAATCGCCTCCCTAAATTTCCGGTGATGGAAATGGTCAACCCAAGCAAGGACTCTAGCGTCATCCATACAGATGTGATGCTTCGTCTTCTCTGCATGCTCAGCTAGCGCTGAGGACTTGGTTCTACCATGCCTAATATCCCCAAAATGCTCCTGGATCCTTTTATTAATCGATCGACCAGTTTCACCAATGTAGGGAATCCCACAGGAGCATGGGATCAAATAAATACCTTTCACGCTTTTTGGATCCAACGGGTCCTTAACCAATTTAAGGGAGCCCCGAATGGTGTTTAAAGGTTTAAAAGAAGATGAGATCTTATGCTTCCTTAAAATCCGAGTGATATTGTCAGTAGTACCTTGAATAAAAGGTAAATGAACTCTACTAACAACATCATCTATTATCTTTTTTTGTCTAGGACCTTTGCTCGCATTCCTGAAAGCCTTCAAACCCTGACTTCTGCTATACCGATTTTCTCCGAAGACCTTAAGGAGATGGGCCTTCTCTTCATCTAAATGATCATCATTAGAAATTCTAAGAGCTCTCGTGGCTAAAGTATTCAGAACTCCAAGTTTCTGAGCAAGAAAATGATGAGAACCAGAATGCAGATACTGCTCCGTGTGGGTCTTCTTCCGAAAAACACGGTGCGAGAAAGAGCCATTATTATTTCTAGAGATGAGAACATCAAGGAAAGGAAGGCTCCCATCAGTATTTGTTTCCATCGTGGACTTGATTGAGTCAGATTGATTATTCAAGTGCTGATGAAAAGCCTCCAATTCTTGATGTCCACGAGACCAATTGATGAAAGTGTCATCCACAAAACGTTTCCAAACCTTGGGTTTGAAAGGAGCAGATGCCAAAGATCTAGTTTCAAAATCTTCCATAAATAGATTGGCTACCACTGGCGAGAGCGAGGAACCCATGGCGACACCACAGGTTTGCTCATAAAATTCTCTTTCAAAACTAAAAAAGGTAGAAGTGAGGCAAATTTCCACCAAATTAGCAATATCAAGATCAATAATACGCGTGATTACTTCTATTGCCTCCATGATAGGAATGTTCGTATAGAGAGAAACCACATCAAAGCTAACCATAGAGTCATTAGGTTCGCAAACCCAACTTTTTAACTCATGGACAAAAGAAGCAAAATCTTTCATGAAAGAATATGTCTGACCAACAAGAGGCTTAAGCTTGCGGGCCAAATACTTAGCTAGCAGATAAGTGGGCCCACCAATAGTATTAACAATGGGTCTAAGAGGAACACCCTCTTTATGAATCTTAGGGAGCCCATAAATCCTAGGGGTGACAGGATTGCTTTCAATGAGCTTTGAGTTCATGGAACCCACAGTGCTACTAGACTTAATAGCATTGACCAAAATCTTCGAGACTTTATTAATAGGGTTCTTAGAGAGCTTCTTATAATTCCCACTATTACAGAGATGGTCAAGCATCTTTGCTTTATAATCTTCCTTATTCGGGATTACAATAGCGCCACCCTTATCAACCTTGAGGACAGCAATATCAAGGTTTTGATTTAGGGTCTTAAGAGCCAAAAATTCAGATTTTCTAATATTACTCCTTGGAGGCCTAGCTTTCCTAAGAGCCACGATGCAATCCTGCCTAATGACATCTTGCAAGCTTTTGGATAAATATTTAATACCATATTCTATACTACAAATAATGTCATCGCGAGGAATCCTCCTAGGAGCAAGAGCGAAATTGAGACCCTTACCTAATAAAGAAATAACAGATGAATCAAAAGTGAACTTAGAGAGATTAATAACTCTTTTATTATTATTATTACTATTATTAATATTATTAATACTACTAAGGTTATTACTACTAATGATATTATTGTTATTATTACTAATGTTCACATTATTGTTATAAATATACTTGTTATTACTAATATTATAATAATAATAATAATAATAATGTTCAAATCAGATTGGGTGCCCATGTTCATTTAATTGCCAAATATTCAAATATTCAAGAAATCAACAATCGACAAGGGTTGGTAAATTTAGACCAAACATAATTTCCACAAAATTTCTATCTAATTGCCAAATATTCAAGAAATCAATAATTGACAAAGGTTGGTAAATTTAGACCAAACATAGTTTCCACAAAATTTCCATCTAATTGTCGAATATTCGAAATCAACAATCAACATAAGCTAACGGTTGGTAAATTTACACCAAACATAATTTCCACAAAATTTCAAAAAGGCGGTGGAGCTTTCAGCACCATGTCACTTCATGGTTGTCGATAGATGGCACTGTCACTACTAACAAACATGTCCATTGCAGCATTAAAAATGTGGTTCTCGGCATTTTAATGCACTTGCCTGCGCTTCAATTATCTAATTACGCTCGTTGATACTTCTTAGCGATCTGAAGACTTTTGAGCTCCGAGATCTGATCTATCTACTTGCTTTAATCTGATATACCATTTTATGTATGCCATTTTATCGGTTCATTAGTTTGTTTATCCATTCATCCCAATTCCCTTTCAAATGGCACAAACAACTTCTTTCTCCTCTCCATCGACCTCTTATGAGGTATTCATCAATGACAGAGGACTTGATGTCAAGACAACATTCGCTAGTTATCTCTACCGTCGTCTGACATCGTTTGGATTGCGAGTGTTTTTGGACAAACCAGAACTGGAAGAGGGGCGCACCTTTCCCTCACAAAGAGAAGCCGCAATTCAAAGTGCCACTATTCACATAGCCATTTTTTCTCCCACTTATGCGCAGTCTGTGTGGTGTCTAAATGAGCTCATCCACATGATAAAGTCGGGGGCTACTATTCTTCCCGTGTTCTACAACGTGGAGCCTCGAGAACTCCTCTACCGTCGTTTGACATTGTTTGGATTGCGAGTGTTTTTGGACAAACCAGAACTGGAAGAGGGGCGCACCTTTCCCTCACAAATAGAAGCCGCAATTCAAAGTGCCACTATTCACATAGCCATTTTTTCTCCCACTTATGTGCAGTCTGTGTGGTGTCTGAATGAGCTCATCCACATGATAAAGTCGGGGGCTACTATTCTTCCCGTGTTCTACAACGTGGAGCCTCAAGAACTTCGCTGGACAGGGAAAGATGGACGTGGGAGGTATGGCGAAGCAGAAAGAACGAAACATCCTAGAGACAATTCAGAAGTGGAGAGAAGCTCTTTGCACTGCTGTAGACATAAGTGGTTTCTAGTTAGAGGCATTTCATAGGTGAGACTCTCACTCTTCTTCTTCTCTACCATTTAATTTCTAATTTGTTACAATATTGATGGGCATGACTAGACATTTTATATAATAAGGGCATTCTGATATTCAGGGACAGGGAGAACTATTGGAAGCGGTCGTGCGGCGCATGTTGAATAATGTTGACAAAACAACATTGAAATTTGTGGCCGAACATCCAACAGGTTTGAAGGAAAAGTTAAATGAATTTGAAACCAAAGTTCTGCGGCAGCAGCAGAAGGGCAACATTGTGGGGATTGTGGGTCAAGGAGGTGTGGGAAAGACAACCTTGGCCAAATAATTCTTTAGCAAGAGGAGATGGCATTACAGTGGATCGTGCTTTTTATATGATGTCAAAGAAAACTACGCCAGAGGATCTCTACATAAGTTGCAGAGTAAACTACTGAAGGACTTGACTGGATTGGACCGACCAATATGCAACATTAATGAAGGTATAGAGGAGCTTTTAAAGCATTTCTCCTCCTCTTATAACTTTCTTATAATTTTCGATGATGTAGATGATGCTCGACAGCTGCAACCGTTTTTCCCAATTAAAGATATTATTAGCCCCAACATCTTGATTTTGATCACCTCTCGTGACAAGAAAATCTTCAAAATAGAAAAAATTGCAGAGACATCAGTTTATGAGCTAAAGGTTCTCGATTTACAACACTCCGAAGAGCTTTTCTGCCATCATGCCTTTCATCAGCCACATCCTCTACCGGAATTTTTAGATCTGGTACATGCTTTTCTAATATCTTGTGATGGATTGCCACTATCATTGAAGGTATTCGGCGCGCTTCTTTGGGGGAAAGATGACAGATCTTATTGGCAAAAAAAATTGAATGCACTCGAAAACACATTACCTATTCAGATACATGAGCAACTTAAAATTAGTTATGATTTGCTCAGCTCAAAGGATCAAGAAATATTCTTAGATATCGTTTGCTTCTTCATAGGGCAAGATGCAGATACCGTTATAAGAATAATAGTATCTCTCCAACAAGTGTCTCTCGGAAGTTGGCAGTGAAAATAAGATAAAAATGCATGACCACATTAGATAAATGGGAAGAAGTATTGCAGAAAATGTAAGCCCCCGGCCTTTTTGGCGTCAGACCCCCAACAACATTGATGATTTTTTGGAGCGATCTTCATGTGTAGGTGCTTCAATCATTCAAAAATTTGTCACTGAGTTTAACGATGAATACTTAAGTTTCTTTGTTTCCCGAGAAAGAAAGATAGACCTGTGTAACTTGTATATTTTTCATGAATGAACAGGGAAACATCGAAGTTCGCGGAATTATGATGGATGGTCCCATCAATTTCAATGAAGAGAATTCTTGCCTCCTGATGAGTGAGGTGTCATGGTACAGAAGATGGAGTCCTCAGTTGTTTGGGAACTATCTGGGGAGTCTATTAGATAATTTCCGTTTTTGTGGCATTTTGAATTTGCAACTTGTCTCGGCTGAAGGTGATTATTTAGAACGGATACTGAGGAGGGCGCGAGCACCACAGCTCTAGTGGATCCACTGGTATAAGTGTACACACTCTTCCCTGCCTTCTTGGATACCCATGAAGAATTTAAAAGTTTTGGAAGTGGAAGGAAAGAACTTAAGAGTATTGTGGGAAGTTGAATCTCAGGTATGTTTATTTTTATGTTTATTTTCCTTTCCTCCATTGTAATTCCACTTCATGTTTTCACTGAATCATAGAGGTTTTTCTGATAGTTGAAACGTGAACACTGCAGGTTCCTCGCCAGTTGCGACAACTCAGTATCTGCGCTCCTCTTTGTCGCGTTCCCAACTCCATAATGCAGTTGAAGCACTTCGAAAAGATTGACATAAGCCATGCATTTTTCAAAACTTTGCCTGAAGAACTATGTGATGTGCAGTCCTTGAAATACTTAGTGTTAAGAAACTGTACAGAAATGATCTCGCTTCCTAATTTGCTGGGAAATCTAACAAACCTCCAGGTAATAGATTTGACAAATGCTTCCCGTCTACAGATGCTTCCAGGTTCTTTTGGGAATCTAATTGGACTGAAATACCT
Organism: Pinus albicaulis; assembly: GCA_034641835.2. Classification (NCBI taxonomy): domain Eukaryota; kingdom Viridiplantae; phylum Streptophyta; class Pinopsida; order Pinales; family Pinaceae; genus Pinus; species Pinus albicaulis. Next base: position 107,023 of record JAXQQM020085363.1, read on the forward strand.
ATTTATGAGGTATTGCCCCAATTTTACCATCTCCAACGAAGCATTGGGAAATACTAAGACCCTGGAACACTTGGATCTGAAAGGTTGTAGCAATGTGAAGGAATTGCCTCCCCAAGTGGCACATCAACGGTTCTTGGACCAATTAGATGTGTCTAGAACGATGTTAAGAGGATTGGTCGACTCCTTTGGACTGTTGACTCAGTTGATGTGGTTGACGATATATAATTGCCCAGCTTTGAAATGCTTACCCGATTCCTTTGGACTGTTGACTCACTTGATGGAGTTGAAGATATCTAATTGCCCAGCTTTGAAATGCTTACCCGATTCCTTTGCACTGTTGACTCAGTTGATGCTTTTGAGGATATCTAATTGCCCAGCTTTGAAATGCTTACCCAATTCCTTTGGACTGTTGACTCAGTTGAGCCACTTGAGGATATCTAATTGCCCAACTTTGAAATGCATGCCTGATTCCTTTCGATTGTTGAGTCTGTTGTCAATTTTGAGCATAGATTACTGTGGGATAGAATATTTACCTCAAAAGATTAACAATCTCAGATTTTTAGATGTAACCGGGTGTCCACTGCTCGAGCTTCCATTTAGAAGGGTTGAAGGAGAAGCAGAAACATGTTTCATAAATAAATAAATAAATAAAATAATAAAATAAAATAAAAATAATTGATTTAATCACTAAATAATTTAATAAATTAATAAATAAATACATGAAAAAATAAAAATAAATTATTTTTATTTTATTTTGACATTAATTATTTAATTTAATAAATACATAAATAAATTAAAATAAATAAAATACAGTAAAACTAAAATAAAAATAAACTAAATAAAATAAAAGAAATAATAATAATATAATCACATTATGAAAAAAAAGGGAAGGACCCTTACAGGGAGTGAAGAGATGGAATCCAACAACTGCTAACTTTCCATCCGCCATCCCTGTTCAATAGTCTCTTTTTCATTCCACCTCTCAAATTTGATGGAAATGGTCAATTCTAGCAAGGAATCTAGCCATCATAGGATGGATGCTCGTTTGCATGTTTCAGCTAGTACCGAAGGATCATATTTACCATGCCTAATATTCATTGAATGCTCGACTTTTTATTAATCAGATCGACAAGCCAATTACGTAGGAATTCAAAGAGCATGGGATCAAATAGCATTTTCAATGCCTTTGACGCTAACGCGTCCTAATCAATTTGTTGAGTTCAATGCGTTTAAAGGTTTCAAAGAAGATCTAGATCTTATGCCTCCTTGTAACTTGTTTTATCTGTTAATAGTAATTGAATAAAAGGTAAATGAATTTCAATTAACAATATCATCCATTATCTTTATCTAGACGAAAGCCAAGATTTGAAAGCTCAAATCTTGGTCTCGCCTATACCCATTTTCTTCCGAGATCTAGTGAGATGGCCTCTTCATCTAATGATCATCATCGTAGTTCTGCATTTCGGCTAAAGTAGCTCGTAACGTTCATCTTCACGAAATGATGAGAACCAGAATGCAGATACTGCTCTGTGTGCATCTTCTTCCGAAAAACATGGTGCGAGAAAGAGCCATTATTATTTCTAGAGATGAGAGCATTAAGGAAAGGAAGGCTCCCATTAGTCTCTGTTTCCGTCGTGAACTTGATTGAGTCAGATTGATTGTTCGAGTGCTGATGAAAAGCCTCCAATTCTTGACGTCCATAAGACCAATTGATGAAAGTGTCATCCACAAAACGCTTCCAAACCTTGGGTTTGAAAGGAGCAGATGCCAAAGCTCTAGTTTCAAAATCTTCCATAAATAGGTTGGCTACCATTGGCAAGAGTGGGGAACCCATGGCGACACCACAGGTTTTCTCATAAAATTCTCCTTCAAAACTCAAAAAGGTAGAAGTGAGGGAAATTTCCACCAAATTAGCAGTATCAGGATCAGTGATATGCCTGATTACTTCTACTGCCTCCATGATAGGAATGTTCGTATAGAGAGAAACCACATCAAAACTAACCATAGAGTCATTAGGTTCGCAAACCCAACTTTTTAACTCATGGACAAAAGAAGCAGAATCTTTCACGAAAGAATATGTCTGACCAAGAAGAGGCTTAATCTTGCGGGCCAAATACTAAGCCAGTAGATAAGTGGGCCCACCAATAGTATTAACAATGGGTCTAAGAGGAACGCCCTCTTTATGAATCTTAGGAAGCCCATAAATCCTAGGGGTGACAAGATTGCTTTCAATGCGCTTCGAGTTCATGGAACCCACAATGCTACTGGACTTAATAGCATTGACCACAATCTTCGAGACTTTATTAATAGTGTTCTTAGAGAGCTTCTTATAACTCCCACTATTACAGAGATGGTCAAGCATCTTTGATTTATAATCTTCCTTATTCAGGATTACAATAGCGCCACCCTTATCAGCCTTGAGGACAACAATATCAGGGTTTGATTTAGGGTCTTAAGAGCCAAATTTTCAGATTTGCTAATATTGCTCCTCGGAGGCCTAGCTTTCCTAAGAGCCTCAACGCAATCCTGCCTAATGACATCTTGCAAGCATTCGGATAAATATTTAATACCATATTCTATACTATAAATAATGTCATCACGAGGAATCCTCCTAGGAGCAAGAGCGAAATTGAGACCCTTACCTAATAAAGAAATAACAGATGAATCAAAAGCGAACTTCAGATATTAATAACTCTTTTATTATTATTATTACTATTATTAATATTATTGATACTACTAAGGTTATTACTACTAATGATATTATTGTTATTATTACTAATGTTCACATTATTTTTATAACTATACTTATTATTACTAATATTATTATTATTATTATTATTATTGTAATTATTATAATTACTAATGCTAATATTATTATCATTGCTAGTATTATTATTAGTAATATTATTATCATTGTTAATATCAATATTATTATTAAAATTAATAATAATATTATTATTATTGTTAATATCATTGTTATTATTAAAATTAATATTATTGTTATCATTATTAATATCAATATTATTATTCAGATTAATATTGTTATTAATAATATTATTATTATTGTTAATATCATTGTTATTATTAAAATTAATATTATTATTATCACTGTTAATATCAATATTATTATTCAAATTAATATTACTATTAATAATAATATTATTATTGTTAATATCATTGTTATTATTAAAATTAATATTGCAATTATCAAAGGTAATATCATTATCATTATCAAAATTAATATTATTATTAATATTGTAATTCTTAATAATGTTAATACTATTATTATTGTTTATTTTAGAAATATAACCATTAACGTTATTATATTTACAATTGTACATATTAGAATTATAATCATTAATGTTATTATATTTACAATTGTTCATATTAGAATTAAAACCGTTAACCTTATTATATTTACAAGCGTTATTAAAATTCAAACCTCCGTCCGAATGAGAAATCGCAGGATTCAACAGAGAAGGGAACGTGCCATCGGTGCCAGCAACAACCCGCTCAGCCTCAGAGGAAATCCAAGTAGAAGGGTTCGAAGATTCAACCGACAAGTCAAGGAAAGAGGACGAACTACAGTAACCCTCCATACAAACATAAGCTTCCAACGAACTGATTGAAGCATCCAACCGCGCAGGAATGCTACTAACCATTGAAATGTTTTCCAAAATGATAAGCGGGGGTTTGAGCAATCGTTCTGCTTATCGATCACTCCAAACGACGCATCAAACTTGAATGGAGGCTATTCCACGTTAAACTGAGGAACCGAAGCCCTTCCAAATGTTGAACGGGGATAAGAGGCAACGCCTCTATTCACCAAATTATTATTCGACTGACAGTGGGAGCCAATCAAGCCATTTAGAGTAGAGACTTTCTCACGACTTACCCTGCTTCGAGAACCGAAAGCCTGACAGTCCTCCAACCTTGCAAGATCCGTGCTTCAAAGGGATTGTTCAAACTTCTTTAAATGTTTCTTTTGAGCAGCTTCCTCCAGACGCTTTGCTTTCAAGGCCAAAACAACATCAATCACCAACCAAAGTGAATGTTGAACTACAGTTGGTAGTTTGAAACGCGTCGGTTCCAAAATTTCTTATGTGATTTCCCAGAAGGTTTATAATTAATATGTTATGGATCACAGAAGCTTGCACTCTCAACTATTATCCCTACACAGAAGGGTTATTGATGATAAGGTTCGATTATTCGAATGTACACGACTCAAGGTTTCTAAGAGATTGGTTGATCTTTCATTTTTAAAGCGTTGTAGAGATGCATGTGTCATTCCGTCTTTTGCTAGGATTAAGCATCGTCTTAATTCCTACAAGAATCTTCTCATTTTTGAAAGAGCTAGTATGGAACTTCTTTGTTCTGAAATCCGTGGTGTGAGAAGAGATCTCGATCTTCTTTCCAAAAGACTTCTTTCCCTCCACCGGGAATTGTCTTTTGTTGTTGCAGGTTCGCTTTGGTTGGTGATTGATGTTGTTTCGGCCTTGAAAGTGGAGCGTCTGGAGGAAGCTGCTAAAAAGAAACATTTAAAGAAGTTTGAACAATCCCTTCAAAGCACAGATCTTGCAAGGTTGAAGGACTGTCAGGCTTTCGGTTCTCGAAGCAGGGTAAGCCATGAGAAAGTCTCTGCTCTAAATGGCTTGATTAGTTCCCACTTTCAGTCGAATAATAATTTGGTGAATAGAGGTGTTGCCTCTCATCCCCATTCAACGTTTGGAAGCACTATGGTTCCTCAGTTTAACGTGGAACAACCTCCATTCAAGTCCGGTGCGTCGTTTGGAGTGATTGATAAGCAGAATGATTGCTCAACCCCCCCGCTTATCGTTTTGGAAAATAGTTCAATGGTTAGTAGCATTCCTACACGGTTGGATGCTTCAATCAGTTCGTTGGAAGCCTCTGTTTGTATGGAGGGTTACTGTAGTTCGTCCTATGTCCTTGACTCGTTGGTTGAATCTTCGAACCCTTCTACCTGGATTTCCTCTGAGGCTGAGCGGGTTGTTGCCTGCACCAGTGGCGCGTTCCCTTCTTTGTTGAATCCTGCGATTTCTCACTCGGACGGAAGTTTGAATTTTAATAACGCTTGTAAATATAATAAGGTTAAGGGTTTTAATTCTAATATGAACAATTATAAATATAATAACGTTAATGATTATAATTCTAATATGAACAATTGTAAATATAATAATGTTAATGGTTATATTTCTAATATAAACAATAATAATAGTATTAACATTATTAAGAATTACAATATTAATAATAATATTAATTTTGATAATGATAATGATATTACCTTTGATAATTGCAATATTAATAATAATATTAATTTTAATAATAACAATGATATTAACAATAATAATAATATTATTAATAGTAATATTAATTTGAATAATAATATTGATATTAACAATGATAATAATAATATTAATTTTAATAATAACAATGATATTAACAATAATAATATTATTATTAATAGTAATATTAATTTGAATAATAATATTGATATTAACAATGATAATAATAATATTAATTTTAATAATAAAAATGATATTAACAATAATAATATTATTATTAATAACAATAATATTGATATTAATAATGATAATAATATTATTAATAATAATACTAGCAATGATAATAATATTTGTAATAATAATATTAGCATTAGTGATAATAATATTAGTAATAATAAGTATAGTTATAACAATAATGTGAACATTAGTAATAATAACAATAATATCATTAGTAGTAATAACCTTAGTAGTATTAATAATATTAATAATAGTAATAATAATAATAAAAGAGTTATTAATCTCTCTAAGTTCGCTTTTGATTCATCTGTTATTTCTTTAATAGGTAAGGGTCTCAATTTCGCTCTTACTCCTAGGAGGATTCCTCGTGATGACATTATTTGTAGTATAGAATATGGTATTAAAGATTTATCCGAAAGCTTGCAAGATGTCATTAGGAAGGATTGCGCCGTGGCTCTTAGGAAAGCTAGGCCTTCGAGAAGCAATATTAGCAAATCTGAATTTTTGGCTCTTAAGACCCTAAATAAAAACCCTGATATTGCTGTCCTCAAGGCTGATAAGGGTGGCGCTATTGTAATCCTGAATAAGGAAGATTATAAAGCAAAGATGCTTGACCATCTCTGTAATAGTGGGAGCTATAAGAAGCTCTCTAAGAACCCTATTAATAAAGTCTCAAAGATTGTGGCCAATGCTATTAAGTCTAGTAGCACTGTGGGTTCCATGAACTCGAAGCTCATTGAAAGCAATCCTGTCACCCCTAGGATTTATGGGCTCCCTAAGAATCATAAAGAGGGCATTCCTCTTAGACCCATTGTTAATACTATTGGTGGGCCCACTTATATCCTAGCTAAGTATTTGGCCCGCAAGCTTAAGCCTCTTGTTGGTCAGACATATTCTTTCTTGAACGATTCTGCTTCTTTTGTCCATGAGTTAAAAAGCTGGGTTTGCGAACCTAATGACTCTATGGTTAGTTTTGATGTGGTTTCTCTATATACGAACATTCCTATCATGGAGGCAGTAGAAGTAATCAGGCATATCACTGATCCTGATACTGCTAATTTGGTGGAAATTTGCCTCACTTCTACCTTTTTTAGTTTTGAAGGAGAATTTTATGAGCAAACCTGTGGTGTCGCCATGGGTTCCCTGCTCTCGCCAGTGGTAGCCAACCTATTTATGGAAGATTTTGAATCTAGAGCTTTGGCGTTTGCTCCTTTCAAACCCAAGGTTTGGAAGCGTTTTGTGGATGACACTTTCATCAATTGGTCTCATGGACGTCAAGAATTGGAGGATTTTCATCATCACTTGAATAATCAATCTAACTCCATCAAGTTCACGATGGAAACAAAGACTAATGGGAGCCTTCCTTTCCTTGATGTTCTCATCTCTAGAAATAATAATGGTTCTTTCTTGCACCGTGTTTTTCGGAAGAAGACGCACACGGAGCAGTATCTGCATTCTGGTTCTCATCATTTTCCTGCTCAGAAACTTGGAGTTATGAATACTTTAGCCACGAGAGCTCTTAGAATTTCTGATGATGATCATTTAGATGAAGAGAAGGCCCATCTCCTTAAGGTCTTTGGAGAAAATGGGTATAGCAGAAGTCAGGGTTTGAAGGCTTTCAAGAATGCGAGCAAAGGTCCTAGACAGAAAAGATAATAGATAATGTTGTTGGTAGAGTTCATTTACCTTTTATTCAAGGTACTACTGACAAGATCGCTCGGATTTTAAGGAAGCATAAGATCTCATCTTCTTTTAATCCTTTAAACACCATTCGGGGCTCCCTTAAATCGGTTAAGGAGCCATTGGATCCAAAAAGCGTGAAAGGTGTTTATTTGATCCCATGCTCCTGTGGGATTCCCTACATTGGTGAAATTGGTCGATCGATTAATAAAAGGATCCACGAGCATTCTGCGGATATTAGGCATGGTAGAACCAAGTTCTCAGCGCTATCTGAGCATGCAGAGAAGACGAAGCATCACATATGTATGGATGATGCTAGAGTCCTTGCTCGAGTTGACCATTTCCATCATCGGAAATTTAGGGAGGCGATTGAGATTGAGAAGAGGCCCTGTACATTGAACATGGATGACAGATGGAAAGTTAGCAGTTGTTGGATTCCATCTCTTCACTCCCTGTAAGGGTCCTTCCTTTTTTTTTTAATAATGTGATTATATTATTATAATTTCTTTTATTTTATTTAGTTTTACTGTATTTTATTTATTGATTTATTTATTTTAATTTATTCATGTATTTATTAAATTAAATAATTGATGTCAAAATAAAATAAAAATAATTTTTATTTTTTTATTTTTTCATGTATTTATTTATTAATTTATTAAATTATTTAGTGATTAAATCATTTATTTTTATTTTATTTATTTTTTGATTTATTATTTTATTTATTTATTTATAATTTATGACTTTGACTTTGATTTTTTGAATTTTGACTTGATGATTTATTTTAGGTTTAAAAACTTGTTTATTGTAGTTTTTAGTCTTGAATTTATATTATTTATTTTATTTTTAGTTTTGACTTGTGTCTTTATCTAATTTTCTTGGTTGTTTCGTAAATTTTAAGGATGGGGTAATTAAATTTTTTTATATTTTTATTTATATTTTTATTTCTGACCGTTTTTAACACTTGTAATTTTAAGGTTGTGTTAATTATATTTCTGGTTTATCTTATATTTTTTATTCTTATTTTTGACCCTTTTTTTTTTAACATTTTTAATTTTTCTTGGGTTTTGACCGTTGTTTCTCTCTTCCTGGTATAAATGTGAGTCAGATCAACCAATCTTCATTATCCTGATGATGAACTACAGTTGGTAGTTTGAAACGCGTCGGTTCCAAAATTTCTTATGTGATTTCCCAGAAGGTTTATAATTAATATGTTATGGATCACAAAAGCTTGCACTTTCAACTTTTTTAAGAATTGTTAAAATTTGTGGCAATCTAAGAATCATCTTTTGAGGATCCTCAAAAATCAATATCAGGTAGGCAAAAATTATTTTAGATTTTATAAATTTTAATATTTAAATAATAAATAATGTTAATATTTAAAATAAATTTAATCTTAAAATTAAATTATTAGGATTAATATATTATTTAATGGTTGTTAGAAAGTTTTGGTGATCTAGCACTCTTGGCTATATGGCTTTGAAAAATGATAGGTTGAGCTGTTAGACCGTTTTCTAGGAGTTGGGACATATGTCTAATAACTTTTGCTTTGTTATGATATCTTCTAGCTAGTAGGAGGCTATATATGTATGTACACTTGGAACAATTTAGAGGGCAGTTCAAGGAGAAGCACAAGAGCCTCTACAAAAATGTAGACCGTGTAATCTTTTGTGATTATATTGTATTATGAGTTATATAATATATTGAGCTTTTGCATTAGTGCCATTTGCATGTTCAATTCCCTGTTTGAGCTAATGTTAACACTTTTTCGTTCATGTTATGTGATATGATCGAATCATGCCCTAAGTGAGTGGAAGTCTGTGTAGATTTTCAATCGACTATATTTTTGAATTCCTAACTAGAGGAGTCCCTGTGATTCAAAGAGTAAGGGGAAGTTTGGAGTTTGATATCAAAATTTGGAATCAAGCAATGGCCTTGCAAAATTTAGGGTTCAAGTCATGCGTTGAAGAATTTGGATGGAGCTTAGTCGTTATTTGAATTAGTGAGAAATTGGGGTTCCAGAATTTTGGGATCCACCATAATTTGGAGCTAAGTTAGTAAGAAGCTTGAATGAAATTTGAAGTTTGGGTAGTTATTTTTTATTCGTAGTACGAAATTTTGGGTTTCATCACCTACCCCACCCCCCACTCTGTGCACATTGAATTATAATCCCTTGCCACATGTAACCACTCCATCCCACATTTACTCGCTTTTACAAGCTCTCCAAGTAAATATGAGCTGATAGTTACTATGACGTGACCCAACATCCAAGTTTTAGTTATAGAAGTAAGGTCTACTAACTAGAACTTACTGAAACCTCTTAAGGACACCAAATCACGTAGGTGTCAAACCACAACCCCTGGTGATTAGACTCTAAGTTGGAACTTATTTTTTAACTGAGCTCATAGCTCGACCACATGCATAAGTTGTTGTGAGTGCGGATGGAAAGCTCCAACCACACACACATGCCTCCCTCTGTCTGGTTGTAGCTGAAATTTTCTAGTTCCATGCATGCGACTGCAGAATCAGTGCCACATTTTTAGGGCTAGCCTACATGCCACTGCCCAGAACAACCCAAAAATTTCCAGAATCAAGTCTATGTGACAAGTACTAAGGCTAGATCTTGCTCAGAATTTTCCAAACACATAAGAACATTTTGTCAAACACATGGTAAACATAGTAACTACAGATCATGAATGCATATCTGTTCAATGTTGTTGATTTCTGGTAGCATCAGATGTGATCTGAGTCTCAAATTTTGCAGGGAGGCTTATACACATGTATTCCAAAATACCCATAAAGCGTTTTGGGAAATTCCATCTGGATGGGGTTTTATTAAAATAATTAATTATTTTTAATGGGAGCCTAAGTCTCAACTTAGGGAATTAAAATAATTAAAGTATATTAATAGAATTGGGTATGAAACTTCTAGAAAAAGACAGAGATCAAGTCAATATGATTTAAGTCTTTGGTTAACCAATGAGAATATTATAAGAATGACTTCGATGGGAATTTGGAAGATACATTGAGTGAGTTTAGAGATCGAATTTCTCAAGTGAGCAGCCCAGAGCAACCAGAGAATTTGATCGATTTGTTTCAATTGCAGTGAGGGGCAGTGATAGTTCTGGTTGGAAGACCTTTTCCTGAGTCGGGAATACATCGCAAATAAGGCAAAGAAGAGGATGCAGAAGAGGTAGTGTAGGAGCTACGTTGGGCAGCGCAGAGGCAATGTTGAAGACTTGAGGAGATCTAAGGTTTTGTTTAGGATCAGTTAGATCCAGTGTCGGGGTGTGAGACCGAAGGGAAAGAATATTGATATCCAGCCAACAAAATGACCAACAGAAGGAGGTAACAGAGTCCCAATTCAGACTGACGCAGATTTGCGCAGAGGCAATGTGGGGCTGTCCAGTTCAATGTTGGCTCAGTGTCACATCTCCAGTGTTAGTGTGAGGTAATCCTCACTAATTCTCTGTCAGTCATTTTCTCTATGGATAGCTAGGTTTGGGAATCCAGTTTTATTCAGAAACTTCTGCTTAATAATATAAACCCTCAATTGTTGCACTGGTTTTCCCGCATTGGGTTTTTACGGGGACTTAGTCCAAAAATAACGGTGTAATGTGTGTCTAATTTTCTTGCTTAGATCTTGTTTCCGCATTTAATTTTTGTAGTTTATTTAGTGAAGGTTGTAGTGTATTTGCTTAAATATTTACTTGTAGAACACAATAAATAACTTGTATAATTTATCAAGTAGGAGAAGTGATATCAGTTTGATGCAATAGGATTCTGAGAGTGAGGAATTTTCATATGTCTCCTTAACTTCATCAAGGAATCATCAAGAAGGCTCAATATCCTCTCAAACTAGATGCATCAACACTTGTTATTCCATGCATTCACATAACCATTAAATAATTTATCAAGTCATGAATAGGATCCATAACAAGAGCACATCATTTAACCAAGCATATGACCAACATATGACTAGAATGAATCCATGACAACGAACCATTAAATCAACACAATAACTAGTATATGTGCTCATTGATCACAATAAGAAAATAACTCATATTAACATATGAAAATGCCAACCACGTCACGAACTTCCACATACCACCTGAGCATAGATTGGGGTTAACCAAATTTCTCTTTCATTCAATCACCCTCGAGCCATATTCCATGCAAGAATGTGGGATCATATGGATTAAACCAAAATATAACCAACCAGGGCTTCCAGAGGCCAAACCACGTCAACCCTCAACCATAATGATTTCACCTAAACTGGTCTAGAAACCATTAACAATAAATAAGCTTGCATGCCTCCAAATTTCTTCATCATACATAGAGGAATTTATTTGTCTCCACAAATCCATTAAGAGTTCCAGGAGAAAGCCCATCTTTACCCTTGACCCTTGGGAATTTCCCGAGACCACCTCACTGTGATCCAAAGTCTATCGACCATCCAAAGCTTAAACTAAACAAGGAAACCACAACACCATGGCTATCTAGGAAATGGCAAGGCAAGGTTGAAAACCAATGTCAATCCATGCAAATCCCATGCCAATGAAAATAAAGAGACCAAATAACAAAATTTGTGTACCATGCGTCCAAATCTCAACAATGAAATAACACATGCAACCTGTTTCTTGCAATGTCCTCCTTTGTAGCTTCTCTTCCCAACGTTTCCTTGTGCTCCCTTGTTTTTATTTTTTTGTTTGCTTGCTTGTCCAAGTGCTTCCTCTCTGTTCTCTTACAACTCTATTTATGGAATTGATCAAAAGCTAAACTGACAAAAGTCGTGAATTGTTTCTCTCATGCCTTTTTATCATTGATGTCTAGTCTCTTCCTTTCCTTTTTTTTTTTTCATTTTCCTATCATTTCTCTCTAATTTCCCTTGCATGCATATTTGTGTGTCTTCATCTCCCTTTTCTCCTATTAAATTTCCATTTATTGCCTCTATTACGAACATAAATTGTATAATAAACATAAATAAATATGAATAATAAATAATGAAATGATGATTATGTTAAATAGTCATTAAGTTAAGTGAAAAGGCATGTCTAAAAGGCATGCTCAGTCATGAAAGGACACCTGCCTAGGCAGATATGCGTGTCCTCATTGTAACATTTCTCATCACTTGTATATATATATATATATATATATATATATATATATTACTTAAGAATACATTTGTGTATTTTACATTTAAGTCAACAAGCTCTAAGTTTTGTTGCTTCAGTGGTATCGGAGCCATGCGAGACTTTGAACATTATTCGTTGCAAAATATAACCATGCCAGTCTTTGAACATTGTTCGCCACACAATATGCCGTTAAGTTTTCGCCCTGAATTCATTGATTAGTTTAGTAAAATTCAAGAAAAACTTCAGCAATGGGAAAAATCATATGCAGAAGTTAAAACATGTTTAAAGGAAATCGATAATAAGAAAGATTATAGTGACAGTGAAGAAACGAAACAAGGTGAAGTAGGAGGTGAAGATTATGTAGATCAAGATGATGATACAAATGAAGACAATGTGGATGAGAACTATCTTGAGAAACAAGAAGATGAAAAATATCATAACAATGAGGAAGATTTTGAAGAAGACATTGATGATGATGAAGAGGAAAATGTGGAAGAAGAAAAATAAGAAGATATTTGTGAAGGTAATTATTAAGATGACATGATTGAAAAAGAAAAAGTGGATTATGGGAGAGAGGAGGAAGAAAACCATGATCAAAACATTACATTAAATAATGGAGGATTCAATGTGGGTTGGTATAATGCAAGTGATGGGCCTCAATATTGCACCAAGAATGTTGCAACTACCTAGGCTACCAACCTTAATTATTAACCTGAGGTTCGTACAAACTGAAGAGGTATCAGCACTATATGTGCAACATAAAATGTGTCCTTTCTTTGTTGATCTAATGTAATGGAGTGAATTTCATTAAATCAAAGCCTAAACTGATTTCAAAAATGGAAGTGTTGTTTTGAAAAGAAATTAATCCTAGGAAAGAACAAAAATTTGTAATTGAAATCCTAAGAGCATGAATTCAAATAAAAAGACCTAATCTAATTTGCAAAAATGAATGTCCTAAGTGGCGTTTATTCTTCCTCAATCATCTATTTAGATCCTAGGGATCATGATTCAAGCCTAAGAGACAAAAACCAACCTTTGGGAGAAAATCTGGTCGAGTTTACACATGCCACAAGAGTGCTACAGGAAACTCTGTTTTTGCTACAAGAAAGCCTATTTTGGAAATAAATCACCGAATGACTAATTAAATCAAATGAAAATGGGATGGGACAAATTTTGTTATTAAGTATAATGTATTAGGTCTCCATTCCAAGTGGAATCACTCCAAAATACCCCTATTCACATGTACTAAAAAATAACAGAATATTACTACCCTAAAATCTAAAAATTCAAAAACTAGTGAGCTAGTTAATCTATCAAATGGCTTACCTAATCAAGTGAAAATGAAATGGGATAAATTTTGTTATTAAATTTAATATTAGTATGACCTAATCCAAGTGGAATCAAGTCAAATGGATCTCATTAACCCCTTCTAAAAAATAACAGAAATTTACTACTATTTCGCTACAAGGCATTTCCAGAAATCTTATATTCGTGAACTAGTAACCAAATCCAAGTAGCTTAATGATTAAGATGACCTTCCAAAGTTATTATAAGGATGAATAATGATTTTAAACCTGTAAAAAACCTACAAAAGAACTCACTTCAATAATTTAATTCAATCCTACAGATAGAAAAGAAACAATACTAAATACAGAAATATGCAAAACACAAATAAGAGATGCATGTGAATAAGAAGTGAAAAGAACATAAAGAAATTGTGCAAGAGGGCTCTAAGGCTCCTGGGATGGCCAAGCCCAAGGAGGACTCAGAGTCCTATCGAAGAAACCAAGCATTCGAAGTTAAAAATGACACCAATCTTCATTATTGAATCAATCCAAGTACATCCCTGCAAGAAAAGAAAGTGGAGCTTCCAAATACCAAGTTTTCTCCACAATAAGACTAAAAAATACATGCCCCTAGAGGCCAATTCGAATTGTTACTTATACAAAATGATGAGGAAGCATTCCCCTTGAAAGGAGGAAGATTTCCCCTCCAAAAAATAGTGGATCTGGTTCCCAACATTAGGAGTTTGAGTAAATGACAGGGAAGACATTCCTAGATTTTCTCAATCATCAGAGTTCCAAAATATCTCAAGAATTTCTCAATAATTTCGTGATATTTTGTTCATTTATTCTCCAATCTTGATCCTCCAGTAGTAGGGAACAAGTCCCTAAATTATCTCCTTCTCCAAGTCTCCATAATCTATCCAATATTCTCACAATATCCTTCAAAAATAAATAATATCAGACACAGATATGAAATTATCTCTAAACCTTCCTAAGAACATATTAAAGCATACAAAAAATTTATTAAGTGTAGAAGGATATATTTAATATATATATTGTGTGCCTAAGAAAGGTTAAATTAACCTTAATTTATGTCTAATTTAGAGGCCCATCAACAAGCTGAACTCATGTCATGGTACATAAGCTTACATATGAAGACCCAATTTATGTTGCTTCCAAAAAGGATAAAAATATGTTGGCTACAGACTTATGGGTTGTGGATGCCTTAGACATGGGGACGCTTGTTGACTTTATAGAGATTTTGTACAAACATGTTAGATATTTGATTGGCATTCCAAATAGCAAGTCCCTTTGCATTTGCCTAACTGGATACCAAAGTCAAGATCAATCTAGCATAATGAGAATGATAGACATAATGGGAGCACGATTCACAAGGCCATTAATTGAAAAAGAGAAATTAAATGAGGTTGAGTTGGAAAATCTTTCACATGATCTAGAGTTTGATAATCTTCAAGATGAAGGAAAGCATGGTAAGGAGATAAAGAAAAAAATGAAGTTCAAGGATGTTCCCTAATCGAACGCTTCAAGGTTTCATTTTCCGCATATTGAAAGTCCATTTGAAGAGAAGGTCGCTGATGAAAAATCAAAATCGGATTTAGATTCAAAGGATCATCCTTCATTAATAAGCCAACAACAACCTTAGTCTATACTTTTAGAAGGTCGAAAATCTAACAAAATTGAAAATGCTAGTGAAGGATTGGAAAATGTAGAACTAATAAATGATCATTCAATGCAGAGTTCTTTTACCAAGGAGACATTAAATGAAGTAGAATTAATGGATAAGTCATATAATGAAGTAGATAATCCTCAAGGGCCAACTGTTGAAGAATAATTGATTATTAAACCATATATTGAAGTAGAGAATCCCCTAGGGCCATTAGTTGAAGTTGAAGTTGAATTTACGGATAGACTATGCAATGAAGTGGAGATTTGTCCAGGGAAATTGGCTAAAGGAGAGAACTATTTTGGGCCATTTGATGAAAAATATCAGGCATATGTAAAAGAGCCCTAAAGGGAGGAATTGACATCAAAGTTGCATACACTAGATTACTGTAGATTGTGCCCACAATGCTGAAATTGTGTTGATTGTTTCGACATAAGGCCACAATTCGTGCCACTATTTTGACAGCAATGGGGAAGTCCGTAGATCATGCCACTATTCCGACAATGACGAGGAAGTCAACACACACATAGACTCTTAAAGAAAAAGTGTCGTTTCCCATTGTCAAATGGTGTGTCCTCAGGAAAAAGGTCAAACGGTGTGATTTTTGCGTCGAGTCATACGTGGCTCGGTATATATAATGGATTTGGATACACCAAGTTGTATAAGTGGCTCAGTATATACAATCGTGGTTCAATACAAACATCGAGTTCAGGAGGAATTTTATTCAGTCCAATCGGCCATGAAAACCTATTAGATTATATAGACACATTGCTCTCATATATTCCACCGACAACGTGTTCTGCATACCGTGATCCCCCCTGTTTGAACTTATGCTATCGCTCAACAGATTCTATGTACGTCGCTTCCTACCACGATATTCGTATCATTCTCCATTGCGTCTGTATATTACATTATTAGCTCAGTGGTTACACATCCGACCATCGACCACTCGTTCCGGTCCACCTAAAACGTTGTCTTCCCAACTCTGTTTCATCATATTCGTGTCCCTCAAACTCTGTGTCAACAATTGTACCATTTTTTCAAACCATCACGTGACTTCTGATCCCATCCGTCGAGTGACCCCTGGTTCCTTGATTACTAATTATAAAGGTAATAAATATAATTTATAATTTATAATTATAATATTTTATAATTATTAATTATATAATTATAATTATATAATCTAATTTATAATCATATGTTATATAATTATTACTTTATAAAATTTTAATTATATAATCGATTTAATAAAAAAGATATTATTATTATTATTATTATATTATAAAATAAAAAAAATGGGGAGGGAGTAGATAACCCTAGTTTCAGAAAATGTTACCAACAAATTATACATGCTAAGCTACTAGTGACGTTGAGTTAGATATGCTGATAAGACAAAAAGCAAAGTGAAGAAAATTGTTCGGGGTTAAAGTGAATGAAACTACTAACAATAAGCTTTGAGGACAAAGCTTTTGAAGGAAGGGGCAATGTTATGAACATAAATTGTATAAAATAAAATAAACATAAATAAATATGAATAATAAATAATGAAATGATGATTATGTTAAATAGTCATTAAGTTAAGTGAAAAGGCATGCCCAGTCATGAAAAGACACCTGCCTAGGTATATATGCGGGTCCTCATTGTAATATTTCTCATCACTTGTACATTTATATATATATATATATTAATAAAATATTACTTAAAAATACATTTGTGTATTTTACATTTAAGTCAACAAGCTATAAGTTTTGTTGCTTCAACCTCTTTGCATTTGTCAATTTCCATAACCATTAATTTAACCGAAAGTGACGCCCACTATAGTGTTTTCCCCTCCATTCAACTTGGAATACGTATCCCATGACCTTGGTCTTATTTTATTTACATGGAAAATCAACCTGGGGTTGTTACAAAAGCCTCCCCCTTGGGGGAACACCATCCTCGATGTTCTATGACACTTATGACCAGAAAAACATACTGCTTATGGAGCTTTATAACATAGCTCGATGTAGTGTCTACAATGAAAACTGCTAAAAAACATAACAAACATACCACTTATTGGAGCTTTATAAACACAATTCGATGCAGTATTTACAATGCCACACACGCACACACATACCAAAAAATCATTTTCTTTAATCAACAAATAAAGAAGTATATAATGCCCACATATGATCAATCATCTCCCATGTAGCTTCATTGGGCCCAAAGTGCTTCCATTGCACTTAACCTATTCTATTGCTATGTTCCAGAGCATGAGTTGTTTCCACTACATTATGCATTATGGCTTTGGCTGTAACTCTCCCTCTGGTTCCACCTGCAATAAAGACCAATCAATTACATGATCAACATCCTACACATATCTCTTAAGCAATGAAACATGGAAAACATCATGGACTTTCACTGTTGGCGATAGTGGAAGTCTATATGCCATTGGTCGAATCCTCTCAAGGATTTCAAAAGGCCCATAATAACAAGTACCAACTTAGCACATGACCCAATCCTCAAGGAGATCCTCTTGGGCATAATGTGCAAATACACATGCTCCCCAACCTGAAACTCCTTGAATTCTCTATGTTGATCCGCATAACTCTTATGTCTGTCTTGTGTTGCCTTTAAGTTCCTTTTAATAACCTGCATCCCCTATTCCATCTCAGCCAACATATCTGGTCCAGTCAACATCATGTTCACTGGATCAATCCAGCTGATAGGAGTATTACAACTCCGCCCATAGAGAGCCTCAAATGGATTTGTCTTCAAGGATTCTTGATACTCATTGTTATATACAAACTCCACCAGTGGAATATACTCCTCCCACTTCCTCTATTGATGCATGACATACATCCTCAACATATCCTAAAGGATCCTGTTAACCCTATGTTTCTCCATTTTTCTGTGAATGATAAGCTATACTGAAGGCTAACTCTATCCCCAAGGATGCAAACAACTCCTTCCAAAAATTGGAAGTGAACTTAACATCTCTATCTGATATAATATTCTTCGGAACACCATGCAACCTCACTATTTCTAATGAATATCTGAGCCACTTCACTCGCTGAATTAGTAGACTTCACGACAATGAAGTGAGCTACCTTACTAAGGCTATCAACCACAAGCTTGATGGAATCATGGTGCCTCGATTTCCTCAGAAATCCTATAATGAAGTCCATGGAAATTACCTCCCATTTCCATTTTGGAATCGAAATGGGATGCAACAAACCAACTGGATGCTTGCATTCAACTTTCACCTACTGACACTCCAAGCACCTTGCAACAAACTCAACCACCTGTCTCTTCAAATTCGGCGAATAATAGAACTTCTTAATAACTACCAAGGTTTTATGGCATACTGGGTGGCCTGGATATGGCTTGACATGAAACTCTCTCAAAATAAGCTTCTTCAACTCATTGTTATCTGACACATAAATCCTGCTCCTGAACCTAGCCAAGCCATCTGATGTGAGGTGATACTCATCATCCCTATCACCTTCACCCTATTGTTTCAATATCTACTTCAACTTATGATACCTCTCATCATGTTGTTGTGCATGCAAATTATGTTCATGTAAATTTGTCCCATAAGAGATCACAACTGAAATATGATTCACCTGCATTCTCCTACTGAGAGTATCTGCAACCCGGTTCTCCTTGCCCTTGATGTACCTGATCTCAAAATCAAATTCACTGAGAGTAGCCAACCATCTAGCTTGCCTCACATTCACAATAGGTTGGTCAAAAAAAGTACCTCAACCCATTGTGATCACTCATCAAGTCGAATCTCCTGCCAAGGAGATATTGTCTCCACATCTTTAGCACATGAATGATCACTGCCAACTCAAGATCATGAGTCACATATTTCTTCTCATTCTCATTCAACTTTCTTCACTCGTAGAAAACCACTCGCCCTTCTTGCATCAAGACTCCACCAAGTCCTCCCTTGCAGGCATCTTTACAAACAAAAAACTCCTTATCAAGAACTGCAACCTTCAAAACTGTAGCATTTGTAAGCAAATGATTCAACTAATCAAAGCTAGTTGCAAACTCATTAATCCATTCAAACTTCTTCCCTTTGCTTTGCAAATATGTAATAAGATAGCCAATCTTAGAGAAGTTCTTAATTAACCTCATGTAATAACCTGCTAATCCCATAAATGATTTGACTTCATCCACATTCCTCGAAGTTGGCCACTCCATGATAGCCTTAATCTTTTCCGGGTCCACTGCTATCCCTTCCTTGGAAACAACATGTCATAAGTAAAAAATCTGGTTTTGAAAGAAAATGCACTTGCTGAGCTTGGAATACAACTTATTCTCCCACAACAATTTCAATACCGTTTCCAGGTGCTCTTCATGCTCCACTTCATTCTTTGAATATACTAATACGTCATCAACAAGAATATCACAAACTTATCTAGATAAGGGCGCAACACATTGTTCATCAAACACATGAAGGTGGTTGTAGCATTAGAAAAACCAAAAGGAACCACCACAATCTCATAATGCCCATACCTTATACGAAATGCAGTCTTGTAGATGTATTCTTCCTTAATGGGCACTTGATGATATCTTAATCTCAGATCAATCTTCGAAAACACCGCAACTCCCTTCAGTTGACCAAACAAATCATCAATCCACGACAACGGATACATTTTATTGATAGTCACCTTGTTTAACTGCTTATAATCAATGCACAATATGAGAGTACCATCCGTCTTCCTTACAAACAACACTGGTGCACCCAAATGTGACATAGTTGGACTTATGTATCGCTTATCAAGTATCTCTTTAAGTTGTAACTTCAATTCCACCAACTCCAGAGTGCTCATCCTGTACGGTGTCTTAGATGTTGGTGTTTCTCTCGACATCAACTCAATAGAAAATTCCACCTCCTTATGAGGTGGTAGTTCTGGAATATCTGCAAGGAACACATCTTTAAACTACAACAAATCCTTTAATGTTTAGTCGGGACATAATCTCCATAAATTTTCAGAATGGTGGAAAATTATTGACCTTGTTTGGATCTCGAAAATTCCCTGAGTTGGAAATTATCGACATTCAATCACTTAATGATCGTGGACACATGATTGGTAAATCCTTCTTTTTAGACACAAAATTTCCAGAAGGCGGTGGAGTAGTATGCACTTCATGCTTGTCGACATATGGCACCGTCACTTGATTTTGATGTTTGTCATCTATATGGCTTGAGAGGTCAACAAATCATTAGTCTCTACACGGGCTTGGCCAGCGCTAGATGTACTAAATATTCGGCAATAAGATTGGGTGCCCATGTTCATCTAATTGCCAAATATTCAAATATTCAAGAAATCAACAATGGACGAGGGTTGGTAAATTTAGACCAAACATAATTTCCACAAAATTTATATCTAATTGCAAAATATTCAAGAAATCAATAATTGACAAAGGTTGGTAAATTTAGACCAAACATAATTTCCACAAAATTTCCATCTAATTGCCAAATATTCGAAATCAACAATCAACATAAGCTAAGGGTTGGTAAATTTACACCAAACATAATTTCCACAAAATTTCCAAAAGGCGGTGGAGCTTTCAGCACCATGTCACTTCATGGTTGTCGACAGATGGCACTGTCACTGCTAACAAACATTTTCACTGCGGCATTAAAAATGTGGTTCTCGGCATTTTAATGCACCTGCCTACGCTTCAATTATCTAATTACGCTCGCTGATACCTCTCAACAATCTGAGGACTTTTGAGCTCCGGGATCTGATCTATCTGTGTGCTTCAATCTGATATACCATCTTATGTATGCCATTTTATCCATTCATTAGTCTGTCTATATATTCATCCCAATTCCCTTTCAAATGGCACAAACAGCTTCTTCTTCCTCTCCATCGACCTCTTATGAGGTATTCATCAATGACAGAGGACCTGATGTCAAGACAACATTCGCTAGTTATCTCTATCGTCGTCTTACATCGTTTGGATTGCGAGTGTTTTTGGACAAACCGGAACTGGAAGAGAGGCGCACCTTTCCCTCACAAATAGAAGTCGCAATTCAAAGTGCCACTATTCACATAGCCATTTTTTCTCCCACTTATGCGCAGTCTGTGTGGTGTCTGAATGAGCTCATCCACATGATAAACTTGGGGGCTACTATTCTTCCAGTGTTCTACAATGTTGAGCCTCAAGAACTCCGTTGGATGGGGAAAGATGGACGTGGGAGGTATTTCGAAGCCCTGCATACCAACAAAAAGAACGATATGATTCAGAGGCGATTTGGAAGTGGAGAGAAGCTCTTTGCACTGCTGCAGACATAAGTGGTTTCGAGTTAGAGGCATTTCATGGGTGAGACTCTCCATCTTCTGCTTCTCTACCATTTAATTTCTAATTTGTTACAATATTGATGGGCATGACTAGACATTTTATATAATAAGGGCATTCTGATATTCAGGGACTACGGAGAACTGTTGGAAGCGGTCGTGTGGCGCATGTTGAATAATGTTGACAAAACACCATTGAAATTTGTGGCCGAACATCCAACAAGTTTGAAGGAATTTGAAACCAAAGTTCTGCGGCAGCAGCAGAAGGGCAACGTTGTGGGGATTGTGGGTCAAGGAGGTGTGGAAAAGACAACCCTGGCCAAAGAATTCTTCAGCAAGAGGAGATGGCATTACAGTCGATCGTGCATTTTATATGAGGTCAGAGAAAACTATGCCAGTCGATCTCTACATATGTTGCAGAGGAAACTACTGAAGGACTTGACTGGATTGGACCGGCCAATATACAACATTGATGAAGGTATAGAGGAGCTTTTAAAGCATCTCTCCTCCTCTTATAACTTTCTTATAATTTTAGATGATGTAGATGATGCTCGACAGCTGCAACCATTTTTCCCAATTAAAGATATTCTTAGCCCCAGTAGCTTGATTTTGATCACCTCTCATGACGAGAAAATCTTCAAAATAGCAAAAATCGCAGAGACATCATTTTATGAGCTGAAGGGGCTTGATTTACAGCACTCTGAAGAGTTTTTCTGCCATCATGCCTTCCATTAGCCACATCCTCTACCAGAATTTGTAGATCTGGTACATGCTTTTCTAATATCTTGCGATGGATTGCCACTATCATTGAAGGTATTCGGCGCACTTCTTTGTGGGGAAGATGACAGATCTTACTGGCAAGAAAAATTGAATGCACTCAAAAACACATTACCTATTGAGATACATGAGCGACTTAAAATTAGTTATGATTCGCTCAGCTCAAAGGATCAAGAAATATTCTTAGATATCGTTTGCTTCTTCATAGGGAAAGATGCAGATACTGTTATAAGAATATGTGGGCAGCTTAAAGATCTCACCAACAAGTGTCTCTTGGAATTTGGCAGTGAAAATAAGATAAAAATGCATGACCACATCAGAGAAATGGGAAGAAGTATTGCAGAAAATGTAAGCCCCCCGCGTTTTTGGTGTCAGACCCCCAACAACATTAATGATTTGTTGGAACGATCGTCATGTGTAGGTGCTTCAATCATTCAAACATCTATCACTGAGTTTAACTATGAATACTTAAGTTTCTTTGTTTCCCGAGAAAGAAAGATAGACCTGTGTAACTTGTATATTTTTCATGAATGAACAGGGAAACATCGAAGTTCACGGAATTATGATGGATGGTCCCATCGAAGTTCGCGGAATTATGAGTGTAAAAGGTAGGTAATATCTCTAACATTTTGTAATCTCATCATTTCTCCAAGTTTATCCTTGCCACTGTTGGAAATACTCCCAACCACTGCCATGAATAAAGACTTGCAGCAACCAGACTCACATTGAAATTTTATGCAGGGAAGGACGGAGCCCAGGTTTCAAATGTGAAGGCGTTTCAGCAAAATCAGAAACAAAGTACCCGAGCCCACACTTTGCGTTTAATTCTCTTTCCCGTCGTTGACTTACCTTTTGTCTGCAGTTCGCAGCCCGCAAATTTTAGCGTTTACCTCTTAAGCCTTTCGCCAAAACTTAAGTTTTCGTCGATGCAATATCGATGGGACCCACCAACATTGCCGCATTTCCAAGCCACGCACAAACCTTTGTATTTCACTTTTCCTTACCTTTCTACCATTTTGCACTTCCCGCTGCTTAACCGCCTGCATACCGCACTTCGCATGATTTAAGTTTTATTGTTTAAGCCCCGCACCAAAATTTGTGATGTTTCGATGCGACATCGTCATCGCACATCACAAATCATAAATATCGCATTTCCCAAAATTTACCACTTACCTTTTAGCGCGCCCACAGTTCACACTTTTTATGTTTTACCTTTTTGACTGCTCGCAACTTCGCACTTCGCATGTTTTATGACTTACCTTTTTAGCGTCTGCAAATTATATTATTTATGTTGCGATGCGATCATAATCGCACGTTGCAAGCTTAGGAGTTTAGCGCACATAAGTGCTTGCAAGTTATTTTATTTAAGTTGCGATGCGATCACAAATCGCATACCACAAGCTCAGGAGGATAGCGCCTGCAAAGTAAAAGATTTAAGTTAGGATGCGATCGTGCCATCGCACATCGCAATCGAAAGTTTTTATGTTTTCCAGTATCGCGCCTAGTTAAATGTTAAAATTTCCGAATTGCAATTTGCAATGTGGTTTTGTAGCCGAAACCTATAAAATTTCACGTCTATCTTTTTGTGTTTTAAATGCAGTTTTGTGTAGAAGGTGGACCTTTAGTGTGCTAAACTGTCCCAAATTGAAAATCCATTTGCACGGGCAATCCTCTCAGTCGTCTGATGTTTTAGATGTTCAGATTACAGAAAATTCAGGTACTAATATGAATAGGATTTGAGAAGGATACTCATCTCTGTCCGTTGAGAAGTGTGTAAATTGAAGTAAAAAGTTTTATGAATTTAAAAATCCTTTGCCATAGATTTAGTGGTAGATGGAGAAGGCTTTATAATCCAGAAAATAATGGTTTCCACGATTAATTTGGAAAAATAGAATGTTTTAAAATATACGAGTATTATGTTTGTTAATATAAGTAAAACACACAATATTTTTTTATGGCTTTAACAAACATTTGTTCACTCAATTATTTAATTTAAAAAAATATTGTATTTACAGGGCTATATATAAAGTTAGTATATATTAAATAATATTATTAATTGAGAGTAAAATAATATAAAAAAATTATTAATATTAAATATTAATAATTACTAACTAACAATAAATTATTTAAAAATTATTAATAAATATTAAAATAAATTAAATAAAAAATCATAATATTTTAAATTTAAAATCATTTATATAACAACCATTTAATATGATGAGCGTTGTATATTGGTGATTGAATATAATCTCAGCACAGTGGGCAGTAAGCGTTAGAGAAATGCTATTTTTGTTATTTTTATTGAAGGATTATATTTGTTATTAGATTTCATATTCATTTTTTTCATAAAATAATTTTATTATGTATGTCTACTATTGTTTGATAGCATAACCTTAGTTAGAAAACCTAATTTTCTGCAGATATTACAAAAACTGGACTTATCAAATGTAGAAAATAAAAGGCTATATTCATGCAACATGTTTTACAACAACCAAACCGAAATGTTTAAAGACATTGACCCAATCATCCAACCTACTCTAGCATCCAACCGTAAATACTCCTACAAAAATTGAGAAGATAGAATCCCTAGACATAATCATTACACAAAGAAATTTAAAGTGCCTCAAATAACTAATACCACCTCAGTAAAGGAGACTTTTCAGAATTTAAGCTAAGATAGAAATATAAGCAAATATCATAACTTACCTAAGCCATCCGTAGATGCTATAAAGAAAGAGATGATCATTTTCCACGTTGAGAAGCCATATCAGCTACAACACTTGCTTTCAATGTGCTCTGCGGAATATTAAAGTAAATGTATTTGATAACTAATGATACAAAATATCATTGCTTTCCCAACTCTGCAAGAGACAAACAAGCGTCAACAGAGCTTTCCTTCATAATATCTATAGATAACTCTCTAATTAAAAATAGTCAAGTAGCAGTATTGAGAAATTATGAATAAACTTTATTAATAAGTTAACGGGTCAATAGTGGTTGAAGCCAACATCTTGGAAGATATATTTGATAATTGCAATATCGTGACTTTCCTGAATAATACAGGTACATAAAATGTTACAATATAGAAAAATGGATGTCTTAAAACCATTTTTGGTAGACATTTTCTTAATGTATCAAGTACAAATATCTTTATGCATCTTTGAGAATTAATTACATATGTATTTCTGAGAATTAATTCTATTATTTAGAGATCATTGTGGTTTTAACTAGAAAAACAAACCATTCTACAACTTACTTCACTATATATGGATTCCATATTTACAAAAAGACCATTCTCCAGATTCTTTTGGGAAAAAATATGTTCACAACAAATTCAAGCTAAATAAACAAAAAAACTCTATTATATAATAAAATATAATATTTATTATCTATTGTAATATTTTTTGAAGGAGGAAGCATTACCTCTTTGATTGGCCTTGGAAGACCTTCATGTGTGTAGGCACAACCACATTTTGTTGTTCACGAAGTGGTTGATTATGAGATTTTGAGTCTAAACCATAAGAGAAATAAATGAGATCAAGAGACCTAAAAATGAAATGTAGGAATACATTGGCAACAAAGAGAAAATGTGCAATTTGTATAAAAAGAGGAGAATATTGCATACAATATCTCATGAATCAAGAAATAGTGAAAGCTAAAGGTTGTGGGAATTGTGGGTCTAGGCGGTGTTGGAAAGACAACACTGGCCAAGGAATACTTAAGCCAGAGGAGATCACACTACAGTCGATCATGCTTTTTATATGATGTCAGAGAAAAAGCAGTGAATGGCTCTTTACCTTATTTGCAGAGGACACTGCTCAACGACTTGACTGTTGAAAATATTAAAGTCACCTGCGTACCCTGTGCAGGTAGAAACAGAGTACAAGGAGCAGAGGATATTGCGTGCACAACACTGTGCATTCAAGAGGAATGGAAACCGTAAGGAGGAATTAAATGTTTATGGGCTGTAGCCACCATTGCAGAGATGAATTTATGTTTGTATGGGCGTAGCCGAATTTGCAGAGGAAATGAAGAATTTCGTGGTTAAACCACATAACAGCAGAGTTTTTTTAAAGAACAGTCATTTCGGGCTTTTAAGCCCTCACCAACCAATCAGAACCAAATTTTGTTCAACACGCTAAGTATTTTGAACATTTTGAATTGGGCCACGTCATTTGTGGTCCCCACCACTTCATCGTCAATCGCAAAGTTTTTGAGTTAGTGTCTTGTTGATATGAAGGAGTTCGATGCGATGCGATGTTGCGACATCGCACATCGCACGTCGCAAAGGAACGATGTTAAAGCCCCCTTCACAATTTTAATCTGCCGATGTATTACATTGCGATGCGATATCGCATATCGTAATCGCATTCACCCAAGGTTCATCCGCCATATGTTATGTTCCATTGAATGTTTGCGATGCGATGTGGTCCCACCACCATCTCTCATCACAATCGCTCGTCACAAGAGTTCTCTGCCCATCCGAAGTTTTAAACCGCCGATGGTGCGATGCGATGTGGTCCCAACACAGTCGCACATCGCACATCGCAAATCTCTTATCGCCATCCCCCCAGACCGCAGGCTCATTGTAATACTTGTGATGCGATGTGGTCCCACCACAATCACAATCGCAACATTGCAAATTTGTTTTTCAAACCGTTCCGCTCATCCGCCGATTGCCGATTGCGATGTGGGCTCCACTCGCATATCGCGCAAAAGAAATTTTAGTTTAAATTTTTATGTTCCAGCATTATATTAAAGTTTTTTGTTTATTTCTTTGTTTTGTGTTTTCATTCCGCCGCGCCATATAAAAAGAGTGAAAAAGGCCGTAGGCTTATTGCATTGTAATATATGGTAGTTGTGTTGTATTGCTGTGTAAGCCCGCAGGCAGAGAAAACACAGTGAAGCATAACAGAGCACTATTTTGTGTGTTTTGACAGATAGAGAAGATTAGTGAGCACTGCGTCTGTGGAAGTCAATCCAGTTTTTTTGTAAATCCCTCAGAGGAGGAAGAAATCTATCATTTTGTAATAGTTTTAGTTCTGTTAATTAAATAGAAAGCTATTTTATGCCATCTTTGTCCAGCAGTAAGAAAATTTATTTTTATTCTCTGTGTTAGAAGGAGAGTATTATTCCCTCAGTCATTGTTCTGGAATTATCAGAAATTCTAACATTGACTGAATTAGATCTATAGATAGACAACTTTGATGAAGGTATAGAGAAACTTATAAAGCATCTCTCTTCCTCCTCTCACTTTCTTATAATATTAGATGACGCAGATGATGCCCGAAAACTGTGACCGTTTTTTCCAATTAGAGATATCCTCAGCCCCAACAGCTTGATTCTGATTACCTCTTGTGACAAGAAAATCCTCAAAATAGCAAAAATCAAAGAGACATCAGTTTATGAGTTGAAGGGCTTGAATTTACAGCACTCCAAAGAGCTCTTCTGTTTTCATGCCTTCCATCAGCCGTACCCTCTACCAGAGTTTGAAGATCTAGTATATGGTTTTCTAAAAGCCTGCGATGGACTGCCGTTGTCATTAAAAGTATTTGGCGCTCTCGTTTCCGATGAAAATGATAAAGTTTATTGGCAAGAAAAATTGAATCAGCTTAGCAACATACTACCTACTACTGAGATACATGAGCGACTTAAAATTAGTTACGAGTTGCTTAGTACAGATGATCAAGAGATATTCTTAGATATTGCTTGCGTCTTCACAGGAGAAGACTGAGATACAGTAGTAAGAATATGTGGTTCAGTTGGGCCACTTTTAGATCTAGAGATTAAGTGTTTAGTGGAAGTTGACACTGAAAATAAGATAAAAATGCATGATCATATCAGAGATATGGGAAGACATATTGCAGAGAATGTAAGTCCCCGTCATCTTTGGCATCAACAGACCAACTGCATTGATGATTTGTTGGAGAAATCGTCATGTGTGAGTGCTTCATTCATTCAAACATTTGTCTGTGGGTTTAAAGAAAAATAGGGTTTTTTTATTTGCTGAGAAAGAAAGATCTGTGTAACTTGTATAATTTTCATGAATGAACAGGTAAACATTGATGTCCGCGTAGTTACCATGGATGGTCTGTCCAAGTTCAATGCAGATAATACTCGCCTCCTGATGAGTGAGATGCCATGGTACAAAATATGGAGTCATGAGTTGTTTAAGAACTGTCTGAGGCGTCTATTCGACCATTTTTGTTTTTGTGGCGTTTTGAATTTGCAATTTGTCGTGACTAAAGATGGTTATTTAGAATGCATAGTGAGGATGGCCCGAGCACCACATCTCCAGTGGATCCGCTGGTATAAGTGTACATACTCTTCCCTTCCTTCATGGATTCACATGGAGAATTTAAAAGTTTTGGAAGTGGCGGGGAGAAATTTGAGAATATTGTGGGAGCATGAATCTCAGGCATGTTTAATTTTCTTTCCTCGATCATTTCACTTTATTTTTCAGCGAAAATCATCATATATATATTTTTCTGACAGTTGAAATGCAAAAATTGTAGGTGCCTTGCCAGTTGCGAGAGCTAAGTATCTGCGCTCCCCTTTCAGGGTTTCCCAAATTCATAGTGCAGCCGAAGCATTTTGAAAAGATTGTCATATGCCATGCACTATTCAAAACTTTGCCAGAAGAACTTTGTGATGTGCATTCTTTGAAATTCTTAGTGTTAAGAAATTGTTCAGAAATGATTTCGCTTCCTGATTCATTGGAAAAGCTAACAAACCTCCAGGTAATAGATTTGACAAATGCTTCCAGTTTGCAGTTGCTTCCAAATTCTTTTGGGAATCTAATTGGACTTGAATATCTATCTTTGAGAGGTGCCCAATTTGACCGTCTCCAATGACACATTTGGAAATATTACAACCTTGAAATACTTAGATCTTCAAGGTTGTAGCAATGTGAAGGAATTGCCTCCCCAAGTTGCACATTAATAGTCCTTAGTAAGATTAGATATGTCTGCAAGGATCTTAAATGAATTAACTGGAAACAGTATTGGAAACCTATCCAAGATGGAAGTTATAGATTTAGGAAGAGGTTGTTTGTTGGAAATGCCGCCACTTTTTCTTGCTCTCAAGAACTTGAAGGAATTGTGGCTCTTCGATTTCCCGGAATTGAAACACTTTCCCAACTCCTCCGGATTGTTGACTCATTTGAGAGAGTTCAAGTTCAAGATACAGAATTTCCTCCACTGGAATAACTTCATAAGCTCTTCCACGCCTTCCTGGATTCCCAGGGAGGATTTAGAATTTCTGGAAGTGGATGAGAAGGAATTAAGAATATTGTAGGCACATGCATCTCAGGTATGTCTATCTTTTCTTTCCTCGATCATTTTTTCAAGGAAAAAAAAATCATACTATTACCTTTCTAAAATGGAAACACGAATATTGCAGATCATTTACCAGTTGCGAGAGATATGCCTTGAAATTAACCTGATTCTGCGTTCTGGTCATTGGAAAGCCCTGTTCAAAACTTTTCCAGTGGTCTCGCTTCTTGATTCATTGAAAAAACTAGCAAGCTTCCAGGGAACAGGTTCGACAAATGCTTCCAGTTTGAAGATGTTTCCAAATTGTTTTTGGAATCTTATTGGACTTGAATATCTAACTTGGAGGGTTTGCCCCAATTTGACCATCTCCAATAGAACATTTGGGAATATTATTACCCCGAAAAACTTAGATATTCAAGGTCTTGGCAATGTGATGGATTTGCCTCCCCAAATGGCACATCTACGGTCCTTGGTAAGGTCAGATGTGTCTGCAAGGATCTTGCAATAAATTCCTCTCAACGGTATTGAACACCTATCCAAGACTGTAATTACAGGGTTAGGAGCAGATTGTTCGTTGGGAATGCTGCCACTTTTTCCTGTTCTCAAGAGCTCGAAGGAATTGTGGAGCTTCGATTGTCCAAAATTGAAATGCTTGCCCCACGACTTTGGACTATTGTCTCAATTGACAGAATTGAGGATAGAGAATTTCCCAGAATTGAAATTTTTGCCTGACTCCATTGGACAATTGATTCAGTTGAAAATTTAAAATGTTGGAAATTAATTCCAACTACAATCTGAAACAGGTGGACAGAAAGATGATTTCTGTTGATATTTCAGAAGGATAGATGCCACAAAGTCGTGTTTTGTTTTTGCACTTCACTGTGCATTAAATTTTCTAGGTTGAAATCCCTGCAACAACCGACTTTGTTTTTCCAAATGGCACCACGTTATCTCCCACCGCCTTACTGCATTTAAAAGGTTGATAAGAACAAAAGATATTTTTATTATTTTAATGTTTTAGGTCAAAATGTGTTTTCAACATATATATGTAATAGACAACAGTAGTTTTAAGGTTAGACAGATAGAGAATCAGAGACAGAGGTAGAGAAGAAGACAGAGAGCAGAAAATAGAGGAAATCTGAAACAATGTGTTTTGAAGCAGCAGAGCAACTCTATGTGTTGTCGCAACTGACTGTGTGTTGCCGCAACTGGATCTGTGTGTTGCCGCAACTGACTGACTGTGTGTTGCCGCAACTGACTTTGTGTTTGAAACTACAGTGGAACACTCTGTGTGTTGCCGCAACTGGAACAGGGTGTTGCCGCAAAGGAGACTGTATGTTGCCACAACAAAAGACTGTGTGTTGCCGCAACTGAAATCTGTGTAAAAGAAGAAAGTGAAAAACATAGTAAGGAGTATTTTGTTTATTCCAGAACTGTAGTTCTGATGAAATTTTGTATTTTGTAATAGTTATTTTTATGGTTAATGAAATAGAGCTTTACTCCATATCTCTGTTCACATCTCTATCATTAAATCTTTGTGTTTAGTTGAGGAACTTTGTTTCCTCTGTTTTGTTCGAAATATTTAGAAATTTCCAACATGGTATTGAAGCATGCCATTTAAATCAATTTTTTCCAACATTAAAGATGGGTAATTGCCCAGAATTGAAATTCTTGCCTAATTCCTTCAAAAATTTGACTCAGTTGATAGAGTTGAAAATAGAGAAATGTGGGATAGAATATTTACGTTAAGATCTTAAGATGAACAATCTCAAATCTTTAGAGGTAACAACATGTCCCCTACACGAGCTTCCATTTAGAAGGGTTGAAGGAGAAATAGAAAGAGAGTTAAATACACTGGACAAATGCATGTTTAATGGAGGTCTTTGTTCGAATCTTCAAGGTGTTTGCCCTAACCTTCAATTATTTTCCTTAAATGATTGTAAGGAATTGAGGCAAATAGGAAGGCTCTGTGGTCTCCCAAAACTTGAAGTTCTCTGCTTTGATGGGTGCGAAAACATAGAGAAGCTCTCAGGTGTTGGCACCTTGATATCACTAATGTTGTTGTACGTTAATGGATGTGTAAAGCTCGAGAAAATAGAAGCTTTAGGGCAGCTTACAGAACTGTCGTGGAGCGTAGCAGGTTATTGACCATTTTTCTGAGCAACTGTCCCAAATTGCAATTACTGCAGCCGCACTACCATAACGTTCACTCGACAATTTGTAGTTATTAAAGTGGTTAACTTATCAACATCGCCACTCTAGAAGTTTTGTAAAATGTTTATGTAAACTAGAAATAATTTCACTCTGAATTGTCAAGAACATTGAATGCTTTCTCTGTTCCTGAAAGGTTAATAGATCCTTTGGCATGGTAGAACCAAGTCCTCAGCGCTAGCTGAGCATGCAGAGAAGACGAAGCATCACATATGTATGGATGACGCTAGAGTCCTTGCTCGGGTTGACCATTTCCATCACTGGAAATTTAGGGAGGCGATTGAGATTGAGAAGAGGCCCCGTACGTTGAACAGGGATGATGGATAGAAAGTTAGCAGTTGTTGGATTCCATCTCTTCACTCCTTGTAAGGGTCCTTTTTTTTTTTTTATAATGTGATTATATTATTATTATTTCTTTTATTGTATTTAGTTTATTTTTATTTTCGTTTTACTGTATTTTATTTATTGATTTATTTATTTTAATTAATTTATATATTTATTAAATTAAATAATTAATGTCAAAATAAAATAAAAATAATTTATTTTTATTTTTTCATGTATTTATTTATTAATTTATTAAATTATTTAGTGATTAAATCATTTATTTTTATTTTATTTTATTATTTTATTTATTTTTTGATTTATTTATAATTTATGACTTTGACTTTGATTTTTTGAATTTTGACTTGATGATTTATTTTAGGTTTAAAAACTTGTTTATTGTAGTTTTTGTCTTGAATTTATATTATTTATTTTATTTTTAGTTTTGACTTGTGTCTTTATATAATTTTCTTGGTTGTTTCGTAAATTTTAAGGATGGGGTAATTAATTTTTATTTTTATTTTTATTTCTGATCGTTTTTAACACTTGTAATTTTAAGGTTGTGTTAATTATATTTCTGGTTTATCTTATATTTTTCATGCTTATTTTTTACCCTTTTTTTTTAACATTTTTAATTTTTCTTGGGTTTTGACCGTTGCTTCTCTCTTCCTGGTATAAATGTGAGTCAGATCAACCAATCTTCATTATCCTGATGATGAACTACAGTTGGTAGTTTGAAATGCGTCGGTTCCAAAATTTCTTCTATGATTTCCCGGAAGGTTTATAATTAATATTTTATGGATCATAGAAGCTTGCGCTCTCAACTGTTTTAAGAATTGTTAAAATTTGTGGCAATCTAAGAATCATCTTTTGAGGATCCTCAAAAATCAATATCAGGTAGGCGAAAATTATTTTAGATTTTATAAATTTTAATATTTAAATAAAAAATAATGTTAATATTTAAAATAAATTTAATCTTAAAATTAAATTATTAGGATTAATATATTATTTAATGGTTGTTAGAAAGTTTTGGTAATCTAACACTCTTGGCTATATGGCTTTGAAAAATGATAGGTTGAGGTGTTAGACCGTTTTCTAGGAGTTGGGACATATGTCTAATAACTTTTGCTTTGTTATGATATCTTCTAGCTAGTAGGAAGCTATATATGTATGTACAATTGGAACAATTTAGAGGGCA
This sequence comes from Pinus albicaulis, assembly GCA_034641835.2. Taxonomy (NCBI): domain Eukaryota; kingdom Viridiplantae; phylum Streptophyta; class Pinopsida; order Pinales; family Pinaceae; genus Pinus; species Pinus albicaulis. Next base: position 140,425 of record JAXQQM020085363.1, read on the forward strand.
GTTCAAGGAGAAGCACAAGAGCCTCTACAAAAATGTAGACCGTGTAACCTTTTGTAATTATATTGTATTATGAGTTATATAATATATTGAGATTTTGCATTTGTGCCATTTGCATGTTCAATTCCCTGTTTGAGCTAATGTTAGCACTTTGTCATTCATGTTATGTGATATGATCGAATCATGCCCTAAGTGAGTGGAAGTTTGTGCAGATTTTCAATCGACTATATTTTTGAATTCCTAACTAGAGGAGTCCCTGTGATTCAAAGAGTAAGGGGGAGTTTGGAGTTTGATATCAAAATTTGGAATCAAGAAATGGCCTTGCGAAATTTAGGGTTCAAGTCATGTGTTGAAGAATTTGGATGGAGCTTAGCCGCTATTTGAATTAGTGAGAAATTGGGGTTCCAGAATTTTGGGATTCACCATAATTTGGAGCTAAGTTAGTAAGAAGCTTGAATGAAATTCGAAGTTTGGGTAGTTATCTTTTATTCGTAGCACAGAATTTTGGGTTTCATCGCCTACCCCACCCCCCACTCTATGCACATTGACTTATAATCCCTTGCCACATGTAACCACTCCATCCCACATTTACTGGCTTTTACAAGCTCTCCAAGTAAATATGGGCTTATATTTACTATGATGTGACCCAACATCCAAGTTCCAGTTATAGAAGTAAGGTCTACTAACTAGAACTTACTGAAACCTCTTAAGGACACCAAATCACGTAGGTGTCAAACCACAACCCCTGGTGATTAGACTCTAAGTTGGAGCTGATTTTTTAACTGAGCTCATAGCTCGACCACATGCATAAATTGTTTTGAGCGCGGATGGAAAGCTCCAACCACACACACATGCCTCCCTTTGTCTGGTTGCAGCTGAAATTTTCTAGTTCCATGCATGCGACCGCATAATTAGTGCCACATTTTTAGGGCTAGCCTACATGCCACTGCCCAGAACAACCCAGAAATTTCCAGAATCAAGTCTATGTGACAAGTACTAAGGCTAGATCTTGCTCAGAAGTTTCCAAACACATAAGAACCTTTCGTCAAACACATGGTAAACATAGTAACTACAGATCATGAATGCATATCTGTTCAATGTTGTTGATTTCTAGTAGCATCAGATGTGCTCTAAGTCTCAAATTTTGCAGGGAGGCTTAAGCACACGTATTCCAAAATACCCATAAAGCGTTTTGGGAAATTCCACCCGGATGGGGTTTTATTAAAATAATTAATTATTTTTAATGGGAGCCTAAGTCTCAACTTAGGGAATTAAAATAATTAAAGTATATTAATAGAATTGGGTATGAAACTTCTAGAAAAAGACAGAGATCAAGTCAATATGATCTAAGTCGTTGGTTATCCAACGAGAATATTATAAGAAGGACTTCGATGGGCATTTGGAAGATACACTGAGTGAGTTTAGAGATTGAATTTCTCAAGTGAGCAACCCAGAGCAACCATAGAATTTGATCGAGTTGTTTCAATTGCAGTGAGGGGCACTGATAGTTCCGGTTGGAAGACCTTTTCCTGAGCCGGGAATACATCGCAGAGAAGGCAAAGAAGAGGACGCAAAAGAGGTAGTGTAGGAGCTACGTTGGGCAGCACAGAGGCAACGTTGAAGCCTTGAGGAGATCCAAACTTTTGTTGAGGATCAGTCAGATCCAGTGCCGGGGTGTGAGACCGAAGGGGAAGAATATCGACATCCAACCAACAAAACAACCAACAGAAGGAGGTGACAGAGTCCCAATCCAGACTGACGCAGATCTGCACAGAGGCAACATGGGGTTGTCCAGTTCAATGTTGGCTCAGTGTCACATCTCCAGTGTTAGTGTGAGGTAATCCTCACTAATGCTCTATTAGTCATTTTCTCTATGGATAGCTAGGTTTGGGAATCCAGTTTTATTCAGAAAATTCTGCTTAATAATATAAACCCTCAATTGTTGCACTGGTTTTCCTGCATTGGGTTTTTATGGGGACTTAGTCCAAAACTAACGGTGTAATGTGTGTCTAATTTTCTTGCTTAGATTTTTTTTCCGCATTTAATTTTTGTAGTTTATTTAGTGAAGGTTGTAGTGTATTTTCTTCAATATTTACTTGTAGAACACAATAAATAACTTGTATAATTTATCAAGTAGGATAATTGATATCAGTTTGATGCAATAGGATTCCAAGAGTGAGGAATTTTCAAATGTCTCCTTAACTTCATCAAGGAATCATCAAGAAGGCTCAATGTCCTCTCAAACTAGATGCATCAACACTTGTTATTCCATGCATTCAAATAACCATTAAATAATTTATCAAGTCATGAATAGGATCTATAACAAGAGCACATCATTTAACCAGGCATATGACCAACATATGACTAGAATGAATCCATGACAACCAACCATAAAATCAACACAATAACTAGTATATGTGCTCATTGATCACAATAAGAAAATAACTCATATTAACATATGCAAATGCCAACCACGTCACGAACTTCCACATTCCACCTGAGCATAGATTAGGGTTAACCAAATTTCTCTTTCATTCAATCTCCCCCGAGCCATATTCCAAGCAAGAATGTGGGATAATATGGATTAAACAAAAATATAACCAACTAGGGCTTCCAGAGGCCAAACCACTTCAACCCTCAACCACAATGATTTCACCTAAACCAGTCTAGAAACCATTAACAACAAATAAGCTTGCATGCCTCCAAATTTCTTCATCATACATAGAGGAATTTATCTGTCTCCACAAATCCGTTAAGAGTTCGAGGAGAAAGCCCATATTTACCCTTGACCCTTGAGAATTTCCCGAGACCACCTCACCGTGATCCAAAGTCTACCGACCATCCAAAGCTTAAACTAAACAAGGAAACCACAACACCATGGCTATCTAGGAAATGGAAAGGCAAGGTTGAAAACCAATGTCAATCCATGCAAATCCCATGCCAATGAAAATAAAGAGACCAAATAAGAAAATGTGTGTACCATGCATCCAAATCTCAACAATTAAATAACACATCCAACTTGTTTCTTGCAATGTCCTCTGTTGTAGCTTCTCTTCCCAACGTTAGCTTGTGAGCCCTTGTTTTTCTTTGTTTGTTTGCTTGCTTGTCCAAGTGCTTCCTCTCTCTTCTCTTACAACTCTATTTATGGAACTGATCAAAAGCTAAACTGACAAAAGTCGTGAATTGTTTCTCTCATGCCTTTTTAACATTGATGTCTAGTCTCTTCCTTTCCTTTTTTTTGTTCATTTTCCTATCATTTCTCTCTAATTTCCCTTGCATGCATATTTGTGTGTCTTCATCTCCCTTTTATCCTATTAAATTTCCATTTATTGCCTCTGTTACGAACATAAATTGTATAAAATAAAATAAACATAAATAAATATGAATAATAAATAATGAAATGATGATTATGTTAAATAGTCATTAAGTTAAGTGAAAAGGCATGTCTAAAAGGCATGCTCAGTCATGAAAGGACACCTGCCTAGGTAGATATGCGGGTCCTCATTGTAACATTTCTCATCACTTGTATATATATATTACTTAAAAATACATTTGTGTATTTTACATTTAAGTCAACAAGCTCTAAGTTTTGTTGCTTCAGTGGTATCATAGCCATGCGAGACTTTGAACATTATTCGCTGCAAAATATAACCATGCCAGTCTTTGAACGTTGTTCGCCACACAATATGCCGTTAAGTTTTCGCCCTGAATTCATTGAGTAGTTTAGTAAAATTCAAGAAAAACTTCAGCAATGGGAAAAATCATATGCAGAAGTTAAAAAATGTTTAAAGGAAATCAATAATAAGAAAGATTATAGTGACAGTGAAGAAACGAAACAAGGTGAAGTAGGAGGTGAAGATTATGTAGATCAAGATGATGATACAAATGAAGACAATGTGGATGAGAACTATCTTGAGAAACAAGAAGATGAAAAATATCATAACAATGAGGAATATGTTGAAGAAGACATTGATGATGATGAAGAGGAAAATGTGGAAGAAGGAAAATAAGAAGATATTTGTGAAGGTAATTATTAAGATGACATGATTGAAAAAGAAAAAATGGATTATGGGAGAGAGGAGGAAGAAAACCATGATCAAAACATTACATTAAATAATGGTGGATTCAATGTGGGTTGGTATAATGCAAGTGATGAGCCTCAGTATTGCACCAAGAATGTTGCAACTACCTAGGCTACCAACCTTAATTATCAACTTGAGGTTCGTACAAACTGAAGAGGTATCAGCACTATATGTGCAACATAAAATGTGTCCTTTCTTTGTTGATCTGATGTAATGGAGTGAATTTCATTAAATCAAAGCCTAAACTAATTGCAAAAATGGAAGTGTTGTTTTGAAAAGAAATTAATCCTAGGAAAGAACAACAATTTGTAATTGAAATCCTAAGAGCACGAATTCAAATAAAAAGACCTAATCTAATTTGCAAAAATGAATGTCCTAAGTGGAATTTATTCTTCCTCAATCATCTATTTAGATCCTAGGGGTCATGATTCAAGCCTAAGAGACAAAAACCAACCTTTGGGAGCAAATCTGGTCGAGTTTACACATGCTACAAGAGTGCTACAGAAACTCTATTTTTGCTACAGGAAAGCCTGTTTTGGAAATAAATCACCGAATGACTAATTAAATCAAATGAAAATGGGATGGGAAAAAATTTGTTAATAATTATAATGTCTTAGGTCTCCATTCCAAGTGGAATCACTCAAAAATACCCCTGTTCACACGTACTAAAAAATAACAGAAAATTACTAACCTAAAATATAAAAATTCAAAAACTAGTGAGCTAGTTAATCTATCAAATGGCTTACCTAATCAAGTGAAAATGAAATGGGATAAATTTTGTTATTAAATTTAATATTAGTATGACCTAATACAAGTGGAATCGAGTCAAATGGATCTCATTAACCCCTTCTAAAAAATAACAGAAATTTACTACTATTTCGCTACAAGGCATTTCCAGAAATCTTATATTCGTGAACTAGTAACCAAATCCAAGTAGCTTAATGATTAAGATGACCTTCCAAAGTTATTCTAAGGATGAATAATGCTTTTTAACCTGTAAAAAACCTGAAAAAGAACTCACTTCAATCATTTAATTCAATCCTACAGATAGAAAAGAAACAATACTAAATACAGAAATATGCAAAACACAAATAAGAGATGCATGTGAATAAGAAGTGAAAAGAACATAAAGAAATTGTGCAAGAGGGCTCTGAGGCTCCTGGGATGGCCAAGCCCAAGGAGGACTCAGAGTCCTATGGAAGAAACCAAGCGTTAGAAGTTAAAAATGACACCAATCTTCATTATTGAATCAATCCAAGTACATCCCTGCAAGAAAAGAAAGTGGAGCTTCCAAATAACAAGATTTCTCCACAATAAGACTAAACAATACATGCCCCTAGAGGCCAATTCGAATTGTTACTTATACAAAATGATGAGGAAGCATTCCCCTTGAAAGGAGGAAGATTTCCCCTCCAAAAAATAGTGGATCTGGTTCCCAACATTAGGAGTTTGAGTAAATGACAGGGAAGACATTCCTAGATTTTCTCAATCATCAGAGTTCCAAAATATCTCAAGAATTTCTCAATAATTTCATGATATTTTGTTCATTTATTCTCCAATATTGATCCTCCAGTAGTAGGGAACAAGTACCTAAATTATCTTCTTCTCCAAATCTCCATAATCTATCCAATATTCTCACAATATCCTTCAAAAATAAATAATAGCAGACACAGATGTGATATTATCTCTAAACCTTCCTAAGAACATATTAAAGCATACAAAAAATTTATTAAGTGTAGAAGGAGATATCTAATATATATATTATGTGCCTAAGAAAGGTTAAATTAACCTTAATTTATGTCTAATTTAGAGGCCCATCAACAAGCTGAACTCATGTCATGGTACATAAGCTTACATATGATGACCCAATTTATGTTGCTTCCAAAAAGGATAAAAATATGTTGGTTACAGACTTATGGGTTGTAGATGCCTTAGACATGGGGATGCTTGTTGACTCTACAAATATTTTGTACAAACATGTTAGATATTTGATTGGCATTCCAAATAGCAAGTCCGTTTGCATTTTCCTAACTGGATACCAAAGTCAAGATCAATCTAGCATAATGAGAATGATAGACATGATGAGAGCACGATTCACAAAGCCATTAATTGAAAAAGAGAAATTAAATAGGTTGAGTTGGAAAATCTTTCACATGATCTAGAGTTAGATAATCTTCAAGATGAAGGAAAGCATGGTAAGGAGATAAAGAAAAAAATGAAGTTCAAGGATGTTCCCTCGTCGAACACTTCAAGGTTTCATTTTCCGCATATTGAAAGTCCATCTGAAGAGAAGGTTTCTGATGAAAAATTAAAAGTGGATTTAGATTCAAAGGATCATCCTTCATTAATAAGCCAACAACAACCTTACTCTATGCTTTTAGAAGGTCGGACATCTAACAAAATTGAAAATGCTAGTGAAGGATTGGAAAATGTAGAACTAATAAATGATCATTCAATGCAGAGTTATTTTACCAAGGAGACTTTAAATGAATTAGAATTAAAGGATAAGCCATATAATGAAGTAGATAATCCTTAAGGGCCAACGGTTGAAGAATAATTGATTATTAAACCATATATTGAAGTAGAGAATCCCCTAGGGCCATTAGTTGAAGTTGAAGTTGAATTTACGGATAGACTATGCAATGAAGTGGAGATTTTTCCAGGGAAATTGGCTAAAGGAGAGAACTATTTTGGGCCATTTGATGAAAAATATTAGGCATATGTAAAAGAGCCCTAAAGGGAGGAATTGACATCAAAGTTGCATACACTAGATTACTGTAGATTGTGCCCACAATGCTGAAATTGTGTTGATTGTTTCGACATAAGGCCACAAATCGTGCCACTATTTTGACAGAAATGGGGAAGTCCGTAGATCATGCCACTATTCCGACAATGACGAGGAAGTCAACACACACATAGACTTTTAAAGAAAAAGTGTCGTTTCCCACTATCAAATGGTGTGTCCTCGAGCAAAAGGTCAAACGGTGTGATTTTTGCGTCGAGTCATACGTGGTTCGGTATATATAATGGGTTTGGATACACCAGGTTGTATAAGTGGCTCAGTATATACAATCGTGGTTCAATACAAACGTCGAGTTCAGGAGGAATTTTATTCAGTCCAATTGGCCATGAAAACCTATTGGACGATATAGACACATTGCTCGCATATATTCCACCGACAACATGTTGTGCATACCGTGATCCCCCTTGTTTGAACTTATGCTATCGCTCAACAGATTCTATGTACGTCACTTCCTACCACGGTATTCGTATCATTCTCCATTGCGTCTGTATATTACATTATCAGCTCAGTCATTACACATCCGACCATCGACCACTCGTTCCGGTCCACCTAAAATGTTGTCTTCCCAACCCCGTTTCGTCATATTTGTGTCCCTCAAACTCCGCGTCAACAATTGTACCATTTTTTCAAACCATCGTGTGACTTCCGATCCCATCCGTCGAGTGACCCCTCGTTCCTTGATTACCAATTATAAAGTTAATAAATATAATTTATAATTTATAATTATTATTTATATAATTATAATTATATTCTAATTTATAATCATATGTTATATAATTATTACTTTATAAAATTTTAATTATATAATCGATTTAATTAAAAAAGAAACTACCAAAAATAACTTAGATATCTTGGATACATAGACAAAAAGAAAAGTGAAGAAAATTGTTCGAGGTTAAAGTGAATGAAACTACCAACAATAAGCTTTGAGGACAAAGCTTTTGAAGGAAGGAGCAATGTTATGAAAATAAATTGTATAAAATAAAATAAACATAAATAAATATGAATAATAAATAATGAAATGATGATTATGTTAAATAGTCATTAAGTTAAGTGAAAAGGCATGCCCAGTCATGAAAGGACACTTGCCTAGGTATATATGCGGGTCCTCATTGTAATATTTCTCATCACTTGTACATCTATATATATATATATATATATATTAATAAAATATTACTTACAAATACATTTGTGTATTTTACATTTAAGTCAACAAGCTATAAGTTTCGTTGTTTCAACCTCTTTGCATTTGTCAATTTCCATAACCATTAATTTAACCAAAAGTGACGCCCACTATAGTGTTTTCCCCTCCATTCAACTTGGAATACGTATCCCATGACCTTGGGCTTATTTTATTTACATGGAAAATCAACCTGGGGTTATTACAAAAGCCTCCCCCTTGGGGGAACACCATCCTCGATGTTCTATGACACTTATGACCAGAAAAACATACTGCTTATCGAGCTTTATAACATAGCTCAATGTAGTGTTTGCAATGAAAACTGCTAAAAAACATAACAAACATACTGCTTATTGGAGCTTTATAAACACAATTCAATGCGGTATTTACAATGCCACACATGCACACACATATAACAAAAAATAATTTGCTTTAGCCAACAAATAAAGAAGGATATAATGCCCACATCTGATCAATCATCTCCCATGTAGCTTCATCAGGCCCAAAGTGCTTCCACTGCACTTAACCTGTTCTATTGCTCTGTTCCGGAGCATGAGTTGTTTCCACTGCAATATGCATTATGGCTTTGGCTGGAACTCTCCCTCTGGTTCCACCTACAATACAGACCAATTAATTACATGATCAACATCTTGCACATATCTCTTAAGCAATGAAACATGGAAAACATCATGGAATTTCATTGTTGGCGATAGTGGAAGTCTGTATTCCATTGGTCGAATCCTCTCAAGGATCTTAAAAGGCCCATAATACTAAGGTACCAACTTTGCACATGATCCAATCCTCAAGGAGATCCTCTTGGTCTTAATGTGCAAATACACATGCTCCCCAACCTGAAACTCCTTGAATTATCTATGTTGATCCACATAACTCTTTTGCCTATTTTATGTTGCCTTTAAGTTCCTTTTAATAACCTGCATCCCCTACTCCATCTCAACCAACATATTTGGTCCAATCAACATCATTTTCACTGGATCAATCCAGCTGATAGGATTATTACAACTCCACTCGTAGAGAGCCTCAAATGGACTCGTCTTCAAGGATTCTTGATACTCATTTTTATATAGAAAATCCACAAGTGGAAGATACTCCTCCCACTTCCTTAATTGATGCATGACATACATCCTCAACATATCCTAAAGGATCCTGTTAACCCTATGTTTCTCCATTTTTTTGTGAATAATAAGCTATACTGAAGGCTAACTCTATCCCCAAGGATGCAAACAATTCCTTCCAAAACTTGGAAGTGAAATTAACATCTCTATATGATATAATCTTCTTCAGAACACCATGCAACCTCATTATCTCTAATGAAGATCTGAGCCACTTCATTCACTAAATTAGTAGACTTCACGACAATGTAGTGAGCTACCTTGCTAAGGCTATCAACCACAAGCTTGATGGAATCATGGTGCTTCAATTTCCTCGGAAATCCTGTAATGAAGTCCATGGAAATGACCTCCCATTTCCATTTTGGAATCGAAATGGGATGCAACAAACCAACTGGATGCTTGCATTCAACTTTCACCTATTGACACTCCAAGCACCTTGCAACAAACTCAACCACCTGTCTCTTCAAATTCGACGAATAATAGAACTTCTTAATAGCTACCAGGTCTTATGGTATATTGGGTGGCCTGAATATGGCTTGACATGAAACTGTCTCAAAATAAGCTTCTTTAACTCATTGTTATCTGACACATAAATCCTGCTCCTGAACCTAACCAAGCCATCTGATGTGAGGTGATACTCATCATCCCTATCACCTTCACCCTATTGTTGCAATATCTACTTCAACTTATGATACCTCTCATCATGTTGCTCTGCATGCAAAATATGCTCATGTAAATTTGTCCCATAATATCTCACAACTGAAATATGATTCACCTGCACTCTCCTATTGAGAGTATCTACAACTCAATTCTCCTTGCCCTTGATGTACCCTATCTCAAAATCAAACTCACTGAGAGTAGCCAGCCATCTAGCTTGCCTCACATTCATAATAGGTTGGTCAAAAAAAGTACCTCAACCCATTGTGATCACTCATCAAGTCGAATATCCTGCCAAGGAGATATTGTCTCCACATCCTTAGCACATGAATGATCACTGCCAACTCAAGATCATGAGTCACATAGTTTTTCTCGTGCTCATTCAACTTTCTTCACTCGTAGAAAACCACTTGCCCTTCTTGCATCAGGACTCCACCAAGTCCTCCCTTGCAAGCATCTTTATAAACAAAAAACTCCTTATCAAGAACTGCAACCTTCAAAACTGTAGCATTTGTAAGCAAATGATTCAACTAATCAAAGCTAGTTGCAAACTCATTAATCCATTCAAACTTCTTCCCTTTGCTTTGCAGATATGTAATAAGATAACCAATCTTAGAGAAGTTCTTAATTAACCTCATGTAATAACCTGCTAATCCCATAAATGATTTGACTTCATCCACATTCCTCGAAGTTGGCCACTCCATGATAGCCTTAATCTTTTCCGGGTCCACTGCTATCCCTTCCTTGGAAACATCATGTCATGAGTAAAAAATATGGTTTTGAAAGAAAATGCACTTGCTGAGCTTGGAATACAACTTATTCTCCCACAACAATTTCAATACCATTTCTAGGTGCTCTTCATGCTCCACTTCATTCTTTGAATATACTAATACGTCATCAACAAGACTATCACAAACTTATCCAGATAAGAGTGCAACACATTGTTCATCAAACACATGAAGGTGGTTGTAACATTAGAAAAACCAAAAGGAACCACCACAAACTCATAATGGCCATACCTTCTACAAAATGCAATCTTGTAGATGTATTCTTCCTTAATGGGCACTTGATGATATCCTGATCTCAGATCAATCTTTGAAAACACCGCAACTCCCTTCAGTTGATCAAACCAATCATCAATCCACGACAATAGATACATTTTCTTGATAGTCACCTTGTTTAACTACTTATAATCAATGCACAATATGAGAGTACCATCCGTCTTCCTTACAAACAACACTTGTGCACCCAAATGTGACATAGTTGGACTTATTTATCGCTTATCAAGTATCTCTTTAAGTTGTAACTTCGATTCCACCAACTCCGGAGTGCTCATCCTGTACGGAGTCTTAGATGTTGGTGTTGCTCTCGACATCAACTCAATAGAAAATTCCACCTCCTTATGAGGTGGTAGTTCTAGAATATCTGCAAGGAACACATCTTTAAACTACAACAAGACAATATACTTCCTCGGGACTTCATCTTCCTCATTATCTTTCCCTTTATCACTGGAAACATGAACTGCAAACAACAAACATATTTTCTTGCGACCGTGCTTTGCCTGCATATTTGTAACCATTCTCACTAATGTAGGCTTATTCTTTCTTTGCAAGATTTCGTTTTCTACGTCATCATCCAAGAACTGAATGGCCTTGTCATAATAGTCTACTTTTGTCTTGTGAATGAAAAACTAATCCATGCCCAAAATCATGTTATATGATCCCGAAGGAAGCACATTTAGATGTGATAATATAGACATGTCATTATGACGTTATATTTCCTATGCTACTGACTTACACGTTTCCTTTACAACATGCGTACAATTACTAGTATATAAAACAATTAAAAACACAAAAAATTTATATTTAAAACATTTATTGATGTAGTGTCTCATAGCAAAAAGCAAAATCATTTATGAGTTACTAACCTTTATTTTTAGGTGTAAAACTTAAAAATTAGGATCACTCTTTAAAATCATAAATATAAACTCTAGATCCTTATGAGTAAGGAACCTTTTCAGGGTGTAAAACTTAAAGATTTATATTTGGGAGATTTGATTACTCTTAAATTTTACACCGTGAAAAAAAGAGAGTTAGTGAATCTTAAATTTGATCTCTTCTATTTAAAATATATCAATAATTAATATTATTATTATTATTATTATAAAATACAACATTAAGGCGGGAATATTTCATGGCATTTTTACATATATAATGTTAAAATAACTTAGATATCATATGGCTACCGTTAGCGCATAAAAGTGATCATTGCTCACCGAGTCACCACTACCGCGGCGGCAAGGGGTGGACTTGTTGATCCGATAAAACCTTTATTCTCGCACAAATTTTCTCACGAGGGGGAATTCTTCATCTTCAATGTTCATGATTGTGCAATGAAGATTCATAAATTCTCTTCTTTAGGTGGCACATAATTTCCATGAAATTTCGAGACTGAAAAACATTTTGACCACGCTGTTCCATAAATTGTGGGACATAATTTCTATGAAATTTACGGGGAGTGGAAAATTATTGTTCTTTGTCGTAGAGAGAATATATATGGGCCCACAAATCCTTTAATGTTTAGATGGGACATAATCTCCATTATAATTCTTGGCCTTCAGTGTTCATGATTGTGCAATGAAGATTCATAAATCCTCATCTTTAGGTGGCACATAATTTCCACGAAATTTCGAAAGACTGAAAAACATTTTGACCACGTTGTTCCATGTTCAGACTCGACATGGAAATTTTCAGACCGGTTAAATTGTGGGACATAATTTCTACGAAATTTACTGGGAGTGGAAAATTATTGTTTTTTGTCGTAGAAATAATATATATGGGCCCACAAATCCTTTTATGTGCAGACAAGACATAATCTCCACAAATTTTCAGAGTGGTGGAAAATTATTGACCTTGTTTGGATTTCGGAAACTCCCTGAGTTGGAAATTATCGACCTTCAGTCACTTCATGATCATGGACACATGATTGGTAAATCCTTTTTTTTAGACTGAATGCAATTTCCACAAAATTTCCACTAGGCGGTGGAAGCATTACGCACCATCTCACTTCATGGTTGTGGAGATATGGCATCGTCACTCCTTAAAACTTGATTTTGATGTTTGTCATTTTATGGCTCGAGAGGTCAACAAATTCTTAGTCTCTACACTAGGGCTTGGCTAGCACTGGGTATACGAAATTTCAGGATCTTTATGTCAATTACTGATTCTCTTAATATTCGGCAATCAGATTTTTGACCATGACCATGTTCATCAAATTGCCAAATATTCAATATTCCATAAATCATTGCCAAATATTCAATAAATCAGCAATAAACATAAGCTCATGGCAAAATTTTCCCTGACTACCTTAGTCACTTCATGAACATGGTCACAGGTTTGGTAAATTTAGACGAAACATAATTTCCACAAAAATTCCAGAAGGCGGTGGAGCATTCCGCGCCATGTCACTTCATGGTTGTCCATAGATGGCACCGTCACTACTAACAAACATGATCATTGTGGCCTTAAAAATGTTGTTCTCCGCATTTTAATGGACCTGCTCACGCTTCAATTATCTAATTACGCTTGCTGATACTTCTCAGCAATCTGAAGACTTTTGAACTCCGAGATCTGATCATCTATATGCCTGCTTGAATCTGATATACCATTTTATGTATGCTATTTTATCCGTTCATTAGTCTGTCTATCCATTCATCCCAATTCCCTTTCAAATGGCAAAAACAACTTCTTCTTCCTCTCCATCGACCTCTTATGAGGTATTCATCAATGACAGAGGACCTGATGTCAAGTCAACATTCGCCAGTTATCTCTACTGTCGTCTTACATCATTTGGATTGCGAGTGTTTTTGGAAAAAACAGAACTGGAAGAGGGGCGCACCTTTCCCTCACAAATAGAAGCCACAATTCAAAGTGCCACTATTCACATAGCCATTTTTTCTCCCACTTATGCGCAGTCTGTGTGGTGTCTAAATGAGCTCATCCACATGATAAAGTCGGGGGCTACTATTCTTCCCGTGTTCTACAACGTGGAGCCTCGAGAGCTCCACTGGACGAAGAAAGATGGACGTGGGAGGTATGCCGAAGCCCTGCACATTCACGAACAGAAAGAACGAACATCCCAGAGACAATTCAGAAGTGTGTTGTGGGGGAAAAAACAAAAAAGCAGCAAACCAGAAAGGAATAGGAGAAATATAACTGAATTTGAAAACTAAAGGATAAAACTCTTGAAACTTTTATTTATCAAATGATTCTCCGTGTATACAAGCCTCTCGGGCCACCTCTTTTAACTTAGTCTATTTCGTTATTCCAACTAAATTTCATTATTCAACCTACATTTCATTATTCTAACTACATAGGTAAATTTACACTGTTTTTTGTCACATTTTTAACAAACTCCACCTTGACAAAAAAATTTCCTAATGCCCATTCATCATCTTTTCTGCAAGCCGAGAGAAGCAAGACACCATCTCATCTTCTCTACTGTCACTGACTTTGTGAATATATCTGCATGATTCTCCTGTGTGTGGACCTTCTTGAGGACTACTTTGCTGCATATGATTACATGTCTCACAAAGTGATACCTTACATTGATGTGCTTGGTCTTGCTGTGATAGGCTAGATTTGTAGCCAAATGAATAGCACTCTGACTGTCACAAAACACATTCACTTTCTCCTACGTCCTTCCAATATCATCAAGTAGACCTTTTAACCGGATTACCTCTTTACAGGAATCTGAAGTAGCTATATACTCTGCTTCAGTAGTGGACAAAGCAACTGTTTCTTGAAGCTTTGACATCCAACTGATTACTCCACCTGCAAGAGTAAAAACATAACCTGTAGTAGACCTTCTTTTGTCCAAATCACCTGCATAATCAGCGTCCACATATCCGCAGACTATACCTTCACGACCATCAAATCTGATGCAATGGTCACTTGTGCCTCAAAAATACTGAAGCACCCATTTCACTACTCACCAATGTTCTTCCCTTGGATTTTCCATGAACCTGCTGACAACTCCAACTGCATGTGAAATGTCAAGTCTTGTAGATACCATCGCATACATTAAGTTGCATACTGCATTTTCATATGGTACACGAGACATATACTGCTTTTCTTCATCAGTTCTAGGACTTAAATCCGAAGAAAGCTTAAGATGGGAAGTTAATGGAACATTAACAGGTTTCACATTGTTCATACCGAACTTTTCAAGTATTTTCTCCACATACTTCTGTCGTGATAACCAAAGCTTACCATTCTTCCCGTCTCTGTGTATCTCCATGCCCAAGATATGTTTTTCTGCTCCAAGATCCTTCATTTCAAACCTCCTAGAGAGCTGAGCCTTTAACCTGCTGATTTCTTCCATGCTTTTGCTTGCAATAAGCATATCATCAACATACAACACCAAGATAATGAATATGCCATTGAAACTTTTGAAGTATACACAATGATCATACTCACTTTTGATAAAATTCTGGCTCACCATGAAGGAATCAAACTTCTTGTACCATTGCCTGGGTGACTGCCTCAGGCCATACAATGATTTCCTGAGCTTGCAAACTAATCTTCTACTGCGACCTTGTACAAAACCTTCTGGCTGATCCATATAAATCTCTTCATCCAAATCACCATGAAGAAACGTTGTTTTAACATCTAACTGTTCTAACTCAAGGTCCAGTAAAGCAGTTAGTGCTAACACAGTACGAATAGAAACAAGTTTAACTACTGGTGAAAAGATCTCATGAAAGTCAATACCTTCAACCTGAGAATACCCTTTTGCAACCAATCTCGCCTTATACCTATCAATACTTCCATCAACTTTTCTCTTCAACTTGAAGACCCATTTGCACCCAACAACGCTTCTCCCTTCAGGAAGTTCTACAAGATCCCAGGTATTGTTCTTGGCTAAGGAGTCCATTTCTTCTTCCATAGCCTTTTTCCATATCTTGCTATCTGCATCATCAACTGCTTCCTGATAACAAGATGGTTCCCCATCTTCAATAATCAATGCAAACGATGAAGCAGAGTCTTCATACCTTTTTGGTGTTCTTCTTTCCCTTGTAGACCTTCTTAGAGTGACTGGTTGCTGACTGGATTCTGGAATTTCTCCAATTTCCTCTTCTTCTCCACCTTTTTCAGAAGTCTGTCCTTCCTTTCGACTTTCTGGAAAAGGTACAGTCTCCAATTGAATCTGCTGACCTGGCGATACCTGCTTCTGTTCAACTTTTTCAACATCTGATTTTAAAAGAGAAGATTCATCAAATGTTACATCTCTACTAATGACTATCTTCTGTGAAGTAGGATCCCACAACCTATATCCCTTCACTGAATAATCATATCCAACAAAGACACAACATTTTGATTTTGGATCTAATTTTGAACGCTGATTTCTAGGAATAAGAACATAGGCATCACAACCAAAAATCTTCAAATGCGAATAATCACAAGACTGGCCCGACCAAACTTCTTCAGGAATTTGACAGTTTATTGCAACCGAAGGTGATCTGTTAACTAAATAACAAGCAGTAGATACTGCTTCTACCCACAACTCCTTTTGCAGATTAGCATTACTAATCATGCTTCTGGCTCTTTCCATAAGAGTCTGATTCATCCGTTCAGCAACACCATTCTGCTGAGGAGTATAAACAATAGTTTTATGTCTAACTATCCCTTCATCTTTACAAAATTGTTCAAATTCTAAAGAGGTAAATTCACCGCCATTGTCAGTTCTTAAACATTTGATTGATTTGCCTGTTTTCTTTTCCACCATTGTTTTAAATTGTTTAAACACATTAAACACATCAGCTTTCTTTTTCAACATATAGACCCAAAATTTTCTGGAGAAATCATCAATAAAAGTTAAAAAATACAAGGCACCTCCATAGGACACAGTAGGAGATGGTCCCCACAGATCAGAGTGAATATAGTCCAAAATTTGCTTGCTATTATGATTGCCAGACTTGAATCTTTGTTTACATTGTTTGCCAAACACACAATATTTACAAAAATCCAACTTCAAGGATTTCAAATCAAGAAGTAGCTTGCAGTTCATCAGTACCTAAAGACCTTTCTCACTCATGTGACCCAACCGCTGATGCCATAGATGAGAACCTTCTTCTGTTTTATCTGACACGATTGCTGCTTCACTAACTTGAGTACTTCCCTTGAGTCTGTATAGGTTTCCGACCTTTTCAGCCTTCATAACAACCAAGGCTCCTTTCGAGACTTTCAGCACTCCATTCTGACCTGTAAACTTATAACCATTCGAATCCAAAACTCTCAAGCAAATCAAGTTTTTATTTAGATCAGGTACATGCCTAACATCAGATAAGGTTTTAATTGTACCATCATACATTTTAATTTTCACATTTCCAATCCCAATAGTCCGACAAGATGCATTATTTCCCATGAATATAAAATTACCATCTATAGTTTCATATGATGAAAACCAATTTCGGTGCGGACTCATATGATGAGAAGCACCAGAGTCTAATAGCCAATAGTCAACATTTTGTGAGATATTACAGACAGGGAGTGCTTCAGCCATTAAAACCTCATCATCCATACCTGAATCGCCCTGATTTGCTTCCTTGTTGTTGTTTTCTGCCTCCTTTCATTTCCAACAATCCTTTTTGAGATGTCCCGGTTTGTTGCAGTACCAGCATTTTGCTTTACTCTTCTTGCCACCCTTTGACTTCGATCTGGAAGAACCTCTTGTATTTTCCCCCCTTTCCTTTGACTGACCTCTAGCTACCATGGCTTTAGAAGCAGAAGTCTCAATGCTAGATTGTCTTCGTACCTCTTCAGATAAGAAAGCACCCACAACAGATTCAAGTTTTAATGAATCGACAGTGCTCAAATTGACTGAGGTCACGAAGTGATCCCATGACTCAGGCAGGCAACACAACAAGGTTATTTCCTTGTCTTCTTCCTCCATTTTTACTTCCATATTAGACAACTGACAAATAAGCGTATTAAAAACATTTAAGTGATCTGCAATTTTCGTACCCTCCTTCATCCGAAGGCTGTACAGTTGTCTTTTTAAATAGATTCTATTTGTTAAAGATTTTTTCATATAAAGTGTTTCCAATTTCTTCCACAACCCTACAGTTGTA
This sequence comes from Pinus albicaulis, assembly GCA_034641835.2. Taxonomy (NCBI): domain Eukaryota; kingdom Viridiplantae; phylum Streptophyta; class Pinopsida; order Pinales; family Pinaceae; genus Pinus; species Pinus albicaulis. The sequence goes on from JAXQQM020085363.1 coordinate 158,405, forward strand.
CTCTCTCCAACAATATTGAAGAGTACTTCGTCTGCCAAACATAACCGAACGGTACTGAGAGCTCGGGCACCCAAGTCCTCCCAGTCCGAACTCGACATGCTTGCTGGTTTTTTAGTTACTCCATCTAATGCCTTGTGCAACCCTTGTTGCACCAACAAATACCTAAGCTTCAGTTTCCACAGAGAAAAATTGTTTTTCCCGGTGAATTTCTCCACCTCAAATCTTGCGTTTGTCATTTTCGCCATTTCTCTCTCCTAGTTTCAGATTTCCCTTCTTCTAAAATTTCCCCTCTTCTTCTAGGGTTTCAAGGGTTTCGAATCTCTTCTAAAAATTACAATTTCTATTCAAGGGTTTCGAATCTCTTCTAACTTTAAATAGAAATAAAAATTACAATTTCTATTTTTTCTTCTTTCACTAAATCCTTGCACCCTTTCTTTCACTAAATCCCTGCACCCTTAAAAAAAAATTGTTCAAACCCTTTCTCTGAAAAAGAAGGCTGTTTTTTTGTTTTAAAAAAATTGTTCAAACTCTTGTTCTCTAAATGAACCCTTTAGGAAAAATAACAATTTATGTTAAAAAAAAAAACCGATTTCTTCAATATGTTTGCACAGCCCAATTAAGATTTTCTTTCAAAAAATGATTTCTTCATACCTCTTAGGATGCAACTGGCTTTTGTAACCGTGGATATGGCAGTCGTTTTTTTTTTCTTTCTCAGCTGTTACAACCTCCTTTTCCCACAGATGGTTCCAGGACTTCTTGATGCACAGGACTTCTTCCTTCTCCCTGCGGCAAATGGCTGGCGGCTCTCCCCCTCGATGAACCCCAATCTCCACAGGCAGACAACACTTGTGCGGACACCGCTCAACCTTTGCTCGGTGGCAATGCAAACACTCAGCCTCTCTCTTGGCAATTGACCCACTCAACGGCTCCTTTGACTGCTTCCGGACAGTCTCCTTGGCTTGTCGACTTCTAGCTCCTCCTCTCACGGCGAATGGCAACAGCCACTCGACAGCCTCCGGACAGTAGCAGAACAAAAATAATTTAACAGTACAGTGGGCTGCGGCTATTCTCCTCTACAGCGTTATCCCTCAACGGACAGTGCAGTGCGCTGCGACTCTTTTCGTTCTCCCTCAACGGATTCTTGTGCAACAGACAACCAAATCCTCACACGGTTCTTGAACCTTCAATCCAGTCAATAGAAGGCTCTTGGCAGTCGATTAAAAAATCTTCAATACAATGGATCCTCTAGGCTAACTTTGCAACTGAAGCTCTGATACCACTTGTTGTGGGGGAAAAAGCAAAAAAGCAGTAAACAAGAAAGGAATAGGAGAAATATAATTGAATTTGAAAACTGAAGGATAAAACTCTTGAAACTTTTATTTATCAAATGATTCTCCGTGTATACAAGCCTCTCGGGCTACCTCTTTTAACTTAGTCTATTTCATTATTCCAGCTAAATTTCGTTATTCAACCTACATTTCGTTATTCTAACTACATAGGTAAATTGACATTGTTTGTTGTCACATTTTTAACAAAGTGGAGAGAAGCTCTTTGCACTGTTGCAGACATAAGTGTTTTTGAGTTAGAGGCATTTCATAGGTGAGACTCTCCCTCTTCTGCTTCTCTACCATTTAATTTCTAATTTGTTACAATATTGATGGGCATGACTAGACATTTTATATAATAAGGGCATTCTAATATTCAGGGACGAGGGAGAACTGTTGGAAGCAGTTGTGCTGCGCGTGTTGAATAATGTTAACAAAACACCATTGAAATTTGTGGCCGAACATCCAACAGGTTTGAAGGAAAAGTTAAAGGAATTTGAAACCAAAGTTCTGCAGAAGGGCAACGTTATGGGGATTGTGGGTCAAGGAGGCGTGGGAAAGACAACCCTGGCCAAAGAATTCTTTAGCAAGAGGAGATGGCATTACAGTCGATCGTGCTTTTTATATGATGTCAGAGAAAACTACGCCAGTGGATCTCTACATATGTTGCAGAGGAAACTACTGAAGGATTTGACTGGATTGGACCTGCCAATATACAACATTAATGAAGGTATAGAGAAGCTTTTAAAGCATCTCTCCTCCTCTTGTAACTTTCTTATAATTTTAGATGATGTAGATGATGCTCGACAGCTGCAACCCGCGTTTTTCCCAATTAAAGATATTCTTAGCCCCAATAGCTTGATTTTGATCACCTCTCGTGAAAAGAAAATCTTCAAAATAGAAAAAATCACAGAGACATCAGTTTATGAGCTAAAGGGGCTCAATTTACAGCACTCCGAAAAGCTTTTCTACCATCATGCCTTTCATCAGCCACATCCTCTACCGGAATTTGCAGATCTGGTACATGCTTTTCTAATATCTTGCGATGGATTGCTACTATCATTGAAGGTATTCGACGTGCTTCTTTGTGGGGAAGATGACAGATCCTACTGGCAAGAGACCTTGAATCAACTAAATGACATATTACCTACTACTGAGATATATGAGCGACTTAAAATCAGTTATGACTCACTCAGTTCAAAGGATCAAGAAATATTCTTAGATATTGTTTGTTTCTTCATAGGGTAAGATGCAGATACCATTATAAGAATATGTGGTTCAGTTTGGCAGTTTCTAAATCTAAAGAATAAGTGTCTCTTGGAACTTGATGGTGAAAATAAAATAAAAATGCATGATCAAATCAGAGATATGGGAAGACATATTGCGGAGGAAGCTGCGACTCCCCGACGTTTCTGGCGTCAGACGCACAACAACATTGATGATTTGTTGGAGCGATCGTCATGTGTAAGTGCTTCAATATTTTAAACACTTATCACTGAGTTTAACGATTAATACTTAAGTTTCTTTGTTTGCTGAGAAAGAAAGATAGACCTCTGTAACTTGTATATTTTTCATGAATGAACAGGGAAACATCGAAGTTCGCGGAATTATGATGGATGGTCCCCTCAATTTCAATGAAGAGAATACTCGCCTCCTGATGATTGAGGTGTCATGGTACAGAAGATGGAGTCCTGAGTTGTTGTTTGGAAACTATCTAAGGAGTATATTAGATCATTTCCGCTTTTGTGGCATTTTGAATTTGCAACTTGTCTCTGCTGAAGGTGATTATTTAGAACAGATATTGAGGAGGGTTAGAGCACCACAGCCCCAGTGGATCCGCTGGTATAAGTGTACACACGCTTCCCTGCCTCCATGGATACCCATGGAGAATTTAAAAGTTTTGGAAGTGGAAGGAAAAAACTTAAGAGTATTATGGGAAGCTGAATCTCAGGTATGTTTATTTTCCTTTCCTCCATTGTAATTCCACTTCATGTTTTCACCCAATCATAGAGGTTTTTCTGATAGTTGAAACGTGAACACTGCAGGTTCCTCGCCAGTTGCGACAGCTGAGTATCTGCGCTCCTTTTTGTCCCTTTCCCAAGTCCATAATGCAGCTGAAGCACTTTGAAAAGATTGACATAAGCCATGCACTTTTCAAAACTTTGCCTGAAGAACTATGTGATGTGCAGTCCTTGAAATGGTTAATGTTAAGAAACTGTACAGAAATGATCTCGCTTCCTGATTCGCTGGGAAATCTAACAAACCTCCAGGAAATAGATTTGACAAATGCTTCCCGTCTGCAGATGCTTCCAGGTTCTTTTGGGAATCTAATTGGACTGAAATACCTATTTATGAGGGATTGCCCCAATTTGACCATCTCCAATGAAGCATCAGGAAATATTAAGACCCTGAAACACTTAGATCTGAAAGGTTGTAGCAATGTGAAGGATTTGCCTCCCCAAGTGGCACATCAACGGTTCTTGGTAAAATTAGATGTGTCTGGAACGATGTTAAGAGGATTGCCTGCAAACGGTATTGGAGAACTATCGAAGATGGAATATCTGGAATTAGGAGGGGATCGTTTGTTAGATATGCTGCCGCTTTTGCTTGTTTATCTCATGAGCTTGAAGGACTTGTGGCTCTTCAATTGCCCTGAATTGAAATGCTTACCTGATTCCTTTGGACTGTTGAATCGGTTGGAAGATTTGAGAATAGAGGATTACCTAGGGTTGAAATGCTTGCCCGATTCCTTTGGACTATTAACTCAGTTGATGTGGTTGAGGATAAGCGATTGCTTAGTTTTGAAATGCTTGCCCGATTCCTTTCGACTGTTGAGTCGGTTGTTTATTTTGAGCATAAATAACTGTGGGATAGAATATTTACCTCAAAAGATGAACAATCTCATACTTTTATAGGTAACCAGGTGTCCACTACGCGAGCTTCCATTTAGAAGGGTTGAAGGAGAAGTAGAAATAGAGTTGAATGCATTGGACAAATGTATGTTTCATGGAGGTATTTTCCCTAACCTTCAACATCTTTTCTTATTTGATTGTAAGGAATTGAAGAAAATTGGGGGGCTCTGTCATCTCACAAAACTTGAAACTCTTAAATTTCATGGGTGTGAAAACATAGAGGAGATCTCAAGTGCTGAAACCTTGATATCATTGGAGCAGTTTCATGTTTCTGGAAGTGCAAAGATCGAGACAATAGAAGGGTTGGTGCAGCTTACACACCTTAAATCTGTATTTCTTTGAGATTGCCCTAAGATACGGGAGTTGCCAAGTGTGGAACATAGAAGAAAGTGGACCGTTCATAACTGTCCCAAACTGAAATTACTGGAGCAATTATGGCAATCCTCTGAGTCCTCTACTGTTATAGATGATCTGGTTGATCAGGTTACAGAAAATCCAGCTACTAATAGGATTTGAGAAGGATCTCCATCTCTTCAGAAGTGTAAATTTAAGTAAAAAGGTTTATAAATTTGATAACTTTGGCACTACTGCGCGAGATAGTAAATCAAGCCCTTTGAACAGATATAGTAAATGTGGCAGTTCTATTTTTTAAAACAAATTCACAAATTTGACCATTCTTATTTTTATAAAATGGTTAAAATTTGATTGAAAATAATGGCATTTAGTCAAAAAGTTAATTTTTCGGGGAATAGTTAAAATAACGAATATCATATTGATAATTATAATATATAAATAAAAAATAAAATTTATTCAAAATAAAATTTTAATTTTGAAACATTCAACCCTACCCATAATATTTTCTATATACATTCATCAATATAATTTATACTTATTAAATGCCTATTTCATTCATCATTATTTGTCCACTTTATTCAATTTAACTCTTATCATTATTATTCTTTCAAAATTAACAACAAAATATATTTTAATTAATTAATTATAATTTTTTTTAATTAATTATTATTACATTTTTATTATAAAAATTTATTTATTGTAATTTGAAATTGAAAAAATTTATTTTTAATTAATTATGAAATATTATTAAGAATGATAAGAGTCTTTTTTTTCGGTAAAACATTAAACAAATAATTGTTCTTGAACACGCAACAAGAACTTCATATGAATAGTTAATGTACTATTTCAAAAATTTGGGATTGGAAGTTTTAGTTTCAATTTTGATTAGATAGTCAACCTATAAGTTATCACCAAAAACTAGTTGAATGAAGTTTCAACTTATCGTTATAGCCCCTTGGATTCAAGTTTTTCATCACCCTTGTGAAATTTACCATAAGTATTACTATCATAAATGGAGCATTGAGCATAGTGGATTAAGATGTTGAGGAAATAGAGGTATAGAGCATTGATGTGAAATCCCAATACAAATGGAATCCAACATTCACATTAGGTAACATAGACGAGAAGAGTTTAAGAGACATAAGTGGAAAATCGACCCATTAAAAAGATTAAGTGTTGAAAAACTCCAGATAATGGTTGATGTGAACTCCCCCATATTGATAGAACCTGCATTTTGTGTCAATTGTTGGAGAAAAAAGGGTTTGGTCATCAAGTGACTAGGCCAGCACCTATTATTGAAGTTTCTTTTTGACACTAATGAAACTCCATAACGTAAGTAATGTGGCATGATAATGTGGATTGAGAAATGACATGTTGACATGGCATAATTAGTGAGGTGGTATGTTGTCATGCCATAGTGATATGTCATATTTAGTTGTCAGTTTAATGTGTTTCAAATGAAGTGGTATACTGAGATGTGATTTGCATGGTGTGCTTATTATTAGTTATTATATACTAATGGCATGATAATGTGGATTGAGAAATGACATGTTGACATGGCATAATTAGTGAGGTGGTATGTTGTCATGCCATAGTGATATGTCATATTTAGTTGTCAGTTTAATGTGTTTCAAATGAAGTGGTATACTGAGATGTGATTTGCATGGTGTGCTTATTATTAGTTATTATATACTAACTTATTATTATTATCATTTGCTAAAGTTATATAAAAATTAATTGAATTCATAAGTTGAGATTAAGTACAATTATTTTATCTTTATTTTCTTCTACAACATCTTATATTGTTATGTTTTGTAGATTTTTATTTTATTTTTTTTGCACATTTTTTATTAATCTTTACTAAAATTAACATACATTTATATTGAGATTTCTTTGGCAATGATGCATTTAATACTTGTTTTTGTAAAAAAATTTAATATATATATATATAACCCCAATAATTAGCTCAATTGGTCTAGAGTCACATGTGAAGTTTTTTTATATTGTTGAAAGTTGTTCTTGATCAAGGATTAGCCTCTTTTAAATTTCTTTAGGAATCCTAATTAAGAATTACCATCCACAAAATATGAGGAAGTATTCAAGTATATATACTTTCATTCCAAAAATATATATATAACCATGCAAGTAAAAATGACATCTCTAGAAAAGTTGAAATATCATAATGAAATAAAATGGATTTAAAAAGAATAATTAAATGAAATGTATTAAATAAACAATTCACCATTTGATACATGACGCCAAAGTGAAATGAGTAATAAAAATATTATAACAAAAATTCAAAAAAATAAATAAAAATCTATCAACATTTTATGTTAACCTAACTATACTTATATAAAACAATTTTGTTAACTTAACTATTACTTACATAAACAATATTTACTAGAAATATCTACTCTAACTTTCAACATTGAAAAATAAAAATAATAACTAAAATATAAAATAATATTTATAATTATTTTATAAATCAGAAAAAATTACAATATAATATATATTATGAAAATAAAAGTTGAATTATTTATATAATTTCGTATATGGAAAACAAAAGATAATTATACTTAAAATATTTTAAAACATGATCCTAGGTGAATATAATCAAAAAATTATTATATTTTATTTTATTTAAAACAATATTCATAATTTATCTAATAAACGAACGTGAGTTTTAGATTGATAATAATTTACATCAAATAATATATTTTTAAAATTAAATTTATTTTAAAATTAAATTTAATTATTAATCACTATTGTTTTCCAATTTTAATTATTAATTGTAAGAATTAGAAAAAATTTATTTCTCTATTTCCAATATTCTTTATTTAGTTGAATGTCATAAAAAGTGATATTTTTAAATGATTTTCTTGGTTTATGTGGAGGTGATTTCTGCTATGGAACTATAAACTCTTCAGGGAAAAATAAATGATAATCACCAAAGTGACATGTAAAAAAGGTAAATATTTTTATTTTATTTTATTTTTGTATATTTTCACAATTATTAATTTATTTTATTTTTAGTGTATTGTGTGTTGTTATTTATCTTCTTAATATTTTGAGTGAATACTTCACTCATCTTTAAAAATATTAATTGACAAGACTTAATACACTAGATTTAATCTACATCAAGATATATATTCCATATAATATTTTCTTATTTTAATATATATAATATTACCTAACATTGCTAAATAAATCAACAATTTAAAGAAATATGACCAGCATTTCACTTATCCATTTTCAAATCTGTTAAGTAAGCCCAAAGTCCAAAGGAGACAAGCAATCGTTTCAATTATGGGCATTTGAAGAGTCGCGATTCCTTCAAGCTCTTGAAAAAAACAAGCAAAGATGACAACATTTTTAGTAAACGATCTCTCCTAATTCCAGAACAGCCATATTGGATTGGTCTCCAATATTGTTTGCACGTAATTCCATTGATGCATATACATCTAATTTAACTAAGTACCATTCATTGATGTGCGATTAGAGGATGCAATTTTTTCACATTGCTACATTTTTAAGATCTAAGCCTTGGAGTGTTGAAATATTTACAAGTGTTTTGTTGGATTTTGTCAAAGATAGATGTTTAAGTTCACTTCGATAGAAAAAATAATTTGAAATCAAAGATAGATGTTTTAGTTCAATTCGATTCCCAAAAGAATTTGAAATCACTGTAAATTAGAAGCCTTTGTCAAATTGATACGTGGTAAGAAGAAACTAAGTGAGCATGTGAAGAAGTTTATGAGAGAGAGGGAATATATGGATAGGGTTTTCTGAAGAGTGTTGTTTTCTTAGGTGTTTGATGCAAGAGTATCAAGAGCATGGTTGAGGGTAAACCCACAAAACCTAGAGTATGATTACACATAAGCTTATAAAACCCAGGACGATGATGGATAATGATGATTTAGGAGGAGTTAAAGGTATAGGTATAGGTATGAAAAGGTGATGGAAGAATACATATAGTAGTAAATCAATGGTTGTATTGCCTAGTTACTCATGCATTTCTGTGGATAATTGTTTCTTTATATGGACATCAACATTTCACTAATGTTTGTAAATACCAGGTTGGGCCAAGATAGAAATTTTTAATCATGAAGTGCTTAGTTTATAGTGGATCATGGATCAAGATTAACACAATTAGTTGTTAACCATAAGTTTTTGACTATATAATTCCTATTTGTTTTAGGTATGATAATTGGTTAGATGAGTCTATTCCTATTGTTTAGAAGTTCACCAGATTCAATTGGTTTGAGAATTATTTTCTCAACTAGATGCTTCCTAGATAAGTGTGTGGTTGAAATATTTGCTCAACTATGTTGGTTTTACAAACAAGATAGTTGTTGGACATTGAGAAAACATTCATGTATTTATTTGTAACATTATTTGATTAATATAAGTGTGTCTTAAGCCCCAATGGATATCCCAATTGGTCCAGTTCCTATTGCTAAGTACTTCACCGGTTGGGAGGTCATGTGGTCAAATCTCCTCAACGCCCTTGGGGTTAGGCCCTACTTGTTGTGTCAGAGGGTATCCCTTTGGGTTGATTTGCTTGGATTTTTCCATGGATGTAGCAGACACCCAGTGTTTGTGAACCACCTCTAAATGTATATATATGTGTGTCTTATGAATTGAACCACCTCTAAATGTATATATATGTTTGTATTATGAATCTTGTGAACCACCTCTAAATGTATATATATGTGTGTCTTATGAATCTTTAATTTGGTATGAGAGGTAGAATAAATCACCTTTAAATGTATATGTATGTGTGTCTTATGAATTGAACCACCTCTAAATGTATATATATGTGTGTCTTATGAATCTTGTGAACCACCTCTAAATGTATATATATGTGTGTCTTATGAATCTTTAATTTGGTATGAGAGGTAGAATAAATTGTCTCCCTCACAAAAGGCCCAAAGCAGTTTAATGTGCATGTATATGTTTCTTGTTATAATTATGAACAGTTAATTTTAAATTTAAAAAAAATCTCCAAATAAACATAGTCAAATAAAAATTCATCATTATTCAATATTTTCCCTAGCACCACGAATTATTTGTTTGAAATTTTTCTCCAATTTTTACTTTTGTATGAGGGCCCCAAGGGATGGAAATCCTTGAGTTGAGAGATATTTTTATCATAGTACAGAGTCCAAGAATTGTTTTGTTTTGACACCCTTTTTGCATCCATATTTTCCTTATTTTCCCATCACTATCAACCTAATAAGGAAGCAATCATATAATTTTGACAAGGTAAAATACGTATGTGTCCTATTTTTCATACTAGTTAATGTGCCCTATTGTTTTGTTAAATATTACATTCAGCTACAGAATTGACACAATTCCGCAACTATTCCATAGATCCGTAGCTACCTCCATTGATAACAAGGTTCCGGTGCACCAGCTCAGTAAAGGAGTATATAGGCAGATAGAGGATGATCCCTTCATGGATTTCCTCCTACTTATCCGAGCCAATTCACCAAGGAGATCATGCAGTTACACGGTCAAAGGGGGCAGTCAACACGTAGCAGCGCTTAGAAACAGAGTCTGAGATTGTCACGACTGTGTGGATTTACTTTCCTAATAGTGAAATCGACATATAGTGATGTTTTTTTTAAGTTTTTAACTTGTATAAGGATTCTAATAGAGATATATAGGCTTAGAGCTCTGCAAATCCGCAACTACCTCCATTGATAACAAGGTTCCAGTGCACCAGCGTAGCAAAGGAGTATATGGGTAGATAGAGGATGATCCCTTCATGGATTTCCTCCTGCTTATCTGAGCCAATTCACCAAGGAGATCATGCAGTTACACGGTCAAAGGGGGCAGTCAACACGTAGCAGCGCTAAAAAACAGAGTCCGAGATTGTCATGACTTTGTCGATTTTCTTTCCTAATAGCAAATCGACATATAGCGATATTTTGTTTAAGTTTTTAACTTGTATAATGATTCTAATAGAGATCTATATGCTTAGAGCTCGTGTATTGTTGAACGCACTCTATAAAACCATAGAAACTATGTGAATTCGGGGTGCGCCATCTTTTATTTTCATGAACACTTTGTTTGAAGTATTTTATCTTAATTCGAAGTTCCTATTTCGTGCATTGATGCGTTGTTAGTGTTAAGAAACCAATTTCATTGTGGAGGGCCCCTGCAAGCAGATCAGGTCATTTGCTTTCAATTTTTAATTCATCTCAATTGCATTGTTATTTCGTAGTTCGAATTTGGTTAATGCTTTGATTTATGCTTCATTTTTAAGTTCAATTTGAATAGTTCAGTGCCTTGTTTATGCTTATTTCGTAGATTCATTTCTTAAATTCATTCTTCCATATTCTATATAGCTTAGTTCATTTCCTTTTTACTTACATTCCATATTAGAATTTGCAGTAGATAAAAACTTTGTTTTCATAGCATTTTGATTTAAGTTTTCAGTTTTCATAAAACTAAGACTTGTATCATATCTCATGCTTTCATAATTTAGAGTTAGTTCACTATTTGCTGCAACATAAGAATTCCAAAAATAACTTGATAGAAACACATTAGAAATTAATCTAATCATTTCTTTTGAAAGGAGTCATCTCACAAACTATTTTTAACAACTCAATTCAATTGAAATTAACCATAGATTTAATATCTAATATATATGATAGATTGCTCTAAAAACTTACTGATCCATAAATTAAAAAATTAACAAAACTCTTAATTTAGTACTCACTCTAACGACAAAGACTTATGTCACATATAGTGCACTTGCACTTCATCAGTTTACTGACTCCGATCGATAATTTATGCTTGCAAGTTAAGAACATTAAATTGACTAAACATTTTGGCGTCGTTGTTGGGTAAGTGTAAACAGAAGTCTTATAAGTAAAACATGATATGCATAGGGAGAGATATTCTAAAGGTAGGTTTATATGACGAGGAAGAAGTTTGATTCCTACATCATCACTCAATCCACCCCGACCTTGAAGTTCTACACCACCCACTCAAACTCGAATTTCATACGTAGGTGATCCACATAGACTTCCTGAAATCCTAATATCTGAAATCCAACCTACTTCACCTACTTCATCTACTGAAGCTTTAACTGAAGAATAAAATCCCCTATCCCCAACTACAGGAGTAACTCATTCAAACTCTTGATAGAGGAACCAGAAGAAGTAGAAAATCCTATTGTAGAACCACATACTTACATTAGTTCTGAGGAATCCATCATGGTTGAAGAGGGAGAAGGAGAAGTACACAATGTCAATGGTGAACAACCTAGTATTGGAGTAGGAAGAGGAGGAAATAGAGGAGGTGGAAGAGGTATAGGTAGAGGTAGAGGAGATCTAGAACCTTTTTGATTTCCTATTCATGATGAGGATACAACATACACAATGAAAAATATTTCACCTACAATCCTCCCTAATTTTCATGGAATAAGAAGTGAAGATCCAGAAACATTTCTCTTTGAATTTGAAGTATTATGTAGATCATATGCTTATCTACATGATGCTCAAAAATTGAAACTGTTCCCTGCTACCTTAAAGGATTTAGAATTAAAATGGTTTATGAGTTTAGGGACGAATTCTATAGGAACATGGGCAGAAATGAAGGATGCATTCTTAGAGAAATATAAGGATTAATGTGTGCCTCATAGCATGAAAGATGAAGTTCTTAAGATGGCACAAAGGGAAGATGAAAATCTTGAAGATTTTATTGAAATATTTGTTTATAATATTTAAAAGGAAAAAATGAATAATCTGGATGAGGAAACTTTGAAATCCCTCCTACTCAAATCCATCAGAGATGAGTGGATTGATATCCTTAATGTAATTGGGAAAGGAGATATTTATCAGTTACCATTTGTATAAATTTATGAATTATGTGTACATATTTCAAGGGGTATATCATGAACTGGAAAAGTCCAAAAGATCCTCTCTTATCAAGAATAAATAAATCTGCATCTGGGACGGTTAGTAGGGAAAAATTAGGTAATTTGCATGATAATTTCAAAACAAATATTTTAGGGAGTCTTAGTGATAAAATTGACACCCTTAAAATATAGAACAAGCAAAAAGTTGAAAATGTTGCATTATCTATCTTCTGTTCTAGGTGTAGAAAGAAACATGCTTTGAGAGAATGTTCTTTAGACTTAAAAACCATAGAAACCTATGTTATATGTATAGAAAATCATGATACTAAAGAATGCCCCTCTATACCAGGTCTTAGGGCTGAATATAGTGAAGAAGGAATGCCAAATCAAGTAGACCCTCTTTGCTCTATTGTCAGAAGACCATGGAAAAATCCTCAAAATCAAAATTTTAATCCTCAACAATTTGCACAATCTTCACAAGGTAATTGGAATTCACCTATTCCATGGCAGCCTTGGGCTCAACCACAACCACAATCTTGGAATCAAGGGTGGAAAAATCCTTATGGAAGGTATGCTCAATATCAACAATATCCACCACCCTATCAAAATTTCCCACCACAATTCTTTCCTCAGAATAATAAGTTACCTCAAGCTTAAGTTCAAAATACAAATCCACAACTCTCTCTACCGTTTGCACAAAAACCAAACCAATTACCCATTCAACCACTTCCGAATCCAAATAATAAACCTGTTTACAACATCGAAGGGCAGAATTCTCAAACTTATATAATAAATCCACTAGATCTAAATAATGTTCAATTAAGATCTGATAGAGTATTAGAAAAGAAGAAACCCTCTGTTGTTATTTAGGAAACCAAGAAAAATTCTTGAAAAAATAGTAATAAACTTGAAGAAGAAGAAATTTATCTTCCTCAGAAAGAAAGTGATCAAACAGAAAATATTCCCATAATTTCTGATGATATTCCTATTATAGAACAACCTTCAGTATCTATTACAAGACCACCTTTTCCTAAAAGGTTGAAAATTGATAAAGGACTAGAAAAACAAATCACATTGCCTGGTTATGATACGATGGATGAATTGAAAAATAGTTGGGACTTGACTTATCAGAAGCACAAAAGAAAAGGATGGGACAACTCAATGAGCTTGATGAGATAAGACAATATGCTATCCAGAAGACTAGCTTGGTTCAACAACAAAGAGCTAGATGGCATGACAAATACATCAAGGAAAGGAAATTTCATCCAGGATATTGGGCAGTACTCTTTGACTCAAAATTCTAGAATTTCCAAGGGAAGTTCCAAATTCACTGGCTTGGACCTTATGAGATCGAAGAAGTTTTTGACAATGGAGCAGTAAGAATCAAGACTATTGATGAAGATAAAATTCCTCTATTAGTAAATGGACACTGACTCAAGATCTATCAAAAGCCAATGACAAGAGAGGAATTTGTCCAGATTTTCCAAAACAACTCTTTTTTAAAGTTGGTTGAGAAGAAGAATTTCTTCTTCTCAACCTTAAAAGTTTATTTTCTTTCTATTAAAAATAAATAAATAAAGAATAAATAAAAAATGAATGAATAAATAATAATTTTTTTATAAACATGAAAACCAACAAATTGTTGGCATGTTTTATACAGAAAATTCAAGGTGAAAACCAAAATTCTTTTGGCACCTTAAATTTTATTTTACCCCATTTTTCTAAAAAAAATTACATTCTTCTAAGCATCCCTTTCTTAAAAGAATTAGTAAGCTACATAATTGATGATGTTCTGCAACTTTGACAAATTTATGCAGCTTTGACATTTTCTGCGGCCAATTGACAGGAACATTTGATGATTAAATAAAGGAAGAATTGATTGACTCCTTATGATACAGAGCACCTACAATATGACCACCAAAGGTTAGCAAGAAAAATAAATAAAAGGTATGTAATATTTTAATTTAACAATAGGGGTCAACATATTACATATAAGAATTATATGGACATAACATTACCGAGCAAATCGAAATCATTATTGTGAAAGGTGATAGTGTCATGACAAATCCCTCATATTTTTCCTTTCGTTTCACCATCATAACATGATTCAAAGTCCTGATTCATTGATTTGATCACTGCCTCAATCATAATTATGAATGACTAATGGCTAATTCACTCGCTTATACCTTCATCTCATTCATGCCTTCCCTCTCATTTTTCCATCACCATTCGTCTTTCTGCTTTGAAGAAAACCCTACCAAGTTCACTGCCCTGTCAAACAAAACAATTTCTGGAGGCAAAGCATCTTCGAACCATGGGTGTGATTGTATGAACAGAGCCAACAAGGAAGAAATTATTGGAAGGATATCCACAAGTAAGAAAATTATTACAGAAAGCACAGTGGCTGGAATTCATGGAAATATTTGACGGTTTCCACAAGGAAGTCACAAAAAATTTTGCAAGGGTTTTTGATGGCATAGAAGTGGAAATAGGAGACATCAAACTCACAGTGACAGAGTCTGTGATTGCAGAATCCATAGGATTGCCTCTGTAGGAGAAAAACGGTTCAAGAACAGAGGAATCAAAGGAGATGACTGGAAGGTTTTCTTGAAGAAACCAAGCATGGATATTATTGTCTTTAGGAAAGGTATCCCTAGCTCTGCATTAAAAAGTAAGTGGAGGAATTTTCTCTTAATAATCCAAACATTTGTTACTTGTGAAGGTCAATTCAAATGTGTGTTTTTCTACCATATAATACTGTTGATAAATTTTCTTGAGGAACAGGAAATGAACCTTCCATATTTCTTGTTAAATAGTCTTAAAAAGATGTCAGGGAATGTTCAAAAGAGAATTAGTTCATAGAAAACACAATGTATCACCATGGGCTAGTTAAAATACTTATTTAATTCCATCTTCAAAGTATGGTTTATACATGAGAAGCCTTTCTAGTTATAAATCATTTTGAAGAGGAAACAAATGAACAACCAAGTAGTATTAGAACTCAGAAGAAAAGGAAGGTTGAGACATCACTGGAACAAGAGCCACAACAGTAGCAATATTTGTCAGAGGATGACATGCCAATTGCAAAAAAATTAAAGAAAATAAATACAAAGGATGTTAGAAGAAAGAAATCTAGCAACAAAACATAGATTTCGCCTTAGAAATAAAAGCCTAAAACCCCAAATACCCCTGCCACATGACTAAGAAGAAGTACTAGGCTAAAAATAGTGAAGTACCCTCAAAAGATGTAGAACACATTGACTTGGAGGTAGAATAAAATATAGCAAATTCTCTAAGAGCATCACTACCTGCCTACATTTCACCTCCTTGGAGTCTAGGAAAAAGTCTAGGTATTGATCGAGTACAACAAGAGATTTATGGTTACATAGAATCACTGGAGAAAAGAGAAGCAGCCAAGAGATCAGTTCCAAATCTAAGAGAAGAGAAGGACCAATTTAATGAACCACAAGAACCTCCAGTTCTCGACATCCTCATAAATGAAATTTTCGAACTGGAGACATTAAACAGGTTTATTAAAAGTGAAAACCAATCTTTGAAAGCTCAAAATGAAGTTCAAATTCCCAAGAGTGATAACCTCCTTCTACATTTAAGTCTATGGTACAAAAATAAAAAGAAATTGAAGGAAGCAAACCGAGCCATGAAGAGAAAAATCATTAATTTGAAGTACAAAATTCTTATGAAGAAACCAAGGATGGTAGTAACAGGAAAGAGGGTGAAAAAGATAAAATTGGATGTACTAGCAGAAGTGTCTAAGGATATGTAGTAACTTAACAGAGATGAATTTTTTTTTGTTGTTGTCTGAGGACATGCAAAACCTTCAGTATGGGGGAATGTAGAGTCCCATAATTGTTTTGTTTTGACACCATTTTTGCATCCATATTTTCCTTCTTTTCCCAACACTATCAACCTAATAAGGCAGTAATCATATGATTTTGACAAGGTAAAATAATTATGTGTCATATTTTTCATACTTGTTAATATGCCCTATTGTTTTGTTAAATATTACATTCAGCTACATAATTGACACAATTTCGCGGCTATTCCACATAAATGAAACTACCTCCATTGATAACAAGGTTCCAGTGCACCAGATCAGAAAAGTAGTATATGGGTAGATAAAGGAAATCAAGGATGATCCCTTCATGGATTTCCTTCTGCTTATCTGAGCCAATTCACCAAGGAGATCATGCAGTTACACGATCAAAGGAGGTAGTCAACACGTAGCAGTGCTCAGAAATAGAGTCTGAGATTGTCACGGCTGTGTCGATTTGCTTTCCTAATAGAAAATCTACAGATAACGATAATTTTTTTTAAGTTTTTAACTTGTATAAGGATTCTAATAGAGATATGCAGGCTTAGAGCTCGCGTATTGTTGAACGCACTCTATAAAACCATAGAAACTATGTGTATTGGGGGAGCGCCATTTTTTATTTTCATGAACATTTTGTTTGAAGTCTTTTATCTTAATTCGAAGTTCCTATTTCGTGCATTGAAGCATTGTTAGTGTTAAGAAACCGACTGCATTGTGGAGGGCGCCTGCAAGCATATCAGGTCATTTGCTTTCAGTTTTTAATTCATCTCAAACACATTGTTATTTCGTAGTTCGAATCTAGTTAATGCTTTGATTTATGCTTCATTTTTAAGTTCAGTTTCAATAGTTTAGTGCTTTTTTTATGCTCATTTTTCAGATTCATTTCGTAAAATCATTCTTCCGTATTTTATATAGCTTAGTTCATTTCATTTTTACTTACATTCCATATTAGAATTTGCAGTAGATAAAAACTCCGTTTTCATAGCATTTTGATTTAAGTTTTCAATTAGCTTTTAATTTTCATGTTTTCATAAAACCAGGACTTATATCATATCTCATGCTTTCATAATTTAGATTTAGTTCATTTTTTTTTGCAACATAAAAATTTCAAAAACAACTTGATAAAAACACATTAGAAATTAATCTAATCATTTCTTTTGAAAGGAGTCATCTCACAAGCTATTTTTAACAACTCAATTCAATTGAAATTAACCATAGAAATAATATCTAACATAGATGATATATTGCTCTAAAAACTTACTAATCCATAGGAATTTAACACTGATCCATAAATTCAAAAATTAACAAAACTCTTAATTCAATCCTCACTCTAACGACAAATACTTCTAACACATATAATGCACTTGCACGTCATCTGTTTACTGACTTTGGTCGATAATTTATGCTTTCAATTTAAGAATATTAAATTGACTAAACACATAGATTAGACGAAACCTCCACAATATTTCAAAGGTATAGGGAATTGTTGACCTTTTCATTTTGTGATTTTCCACAAAGTATCTGAGGTGTCGATAAACCCTTCATCCCTATGCAGGGCAGAAATAACCTGCAAATTTTTCCAGGGATGGAAATTCTTTAATTTCTTGGTCTTCAGATTGTGCCAAGTGTTGGAAAATGTAACTAGGTTTGGTCTTCATTTAATGTGCTTTTGTCATCTTTTAATGTATTTTACAAAAGAATAAAGAAAACATTTTATTGTTATTATTATTGTGATTTATTAAAGCATGGTTTTCATGCTTGGATCACCATGTTTTAGGTCAAAGTCACCATTGAGGACTTCTAGGATTTATTCTGAGTTAATAGAGTCATTATACATTTAAAAAGACCCTTCTTGGGATTTTGAATCATGTAAAAAGGTTTAATATTGAGTAAAATATGAATTATGTGACGTCCACGTCAAGTCAGCCTAAAGGGGATCATGTCGACCTAAGAGACACCTATTCAACCTCACATGGAGCCTATAAAAGTAAGGAAATCGAATTAATTTGGAGCACACTCTCTCACAGCAAGTTCAATATCTCTTGTAGCTAGGAAAAGTGCAAAGTCCATGGTTGGGAAACCGAAAGAAGTGTGAGTTTAGGGAATTCTAAGTAGAAGAAGAAAAACAAAATTTTGGTGCATCACTCTCTCTGTTTCATGCACTATATTGGGAGATAAACGCCTTCCAAGCTTTGCGGCTACTGGATGTCGTATGCTGATGGAAGTTGCTACCTAGTCGAAGTTGTTGTAAAGGGATCGAAGATCTGGGAGGATGACTTGGTGTGGATGGAAGGCCTGGTATATGTCTAGGGTGAAGATTCTATAAGATACTATTAAAAGGAATAGTTATCTTGACTAGGTTTTCCCCTTGAGGGGGATTTTTCCCTGGCATAGTGCCTACATCTGGTGTCTATTTTTTGATGTGATGTTGCTTTGGTAATTGCTTGCTGAACTAAAAGAAAGAAGATATAAAGAATCGTAATAACAAGAAACATCACAAGTAATTATCAATAATAGGAAAATATTTCTATCTTTATGATTTTATAACACAAAGAAGGTTTGTTAATCCTTATGTTCACATGGGATATAATTTCCACGAAATTTCCTCGCACTAGAAACCTCTCGACATAATTTCCAAAAAAAATTCCAATCACCAGAAAGCTCGGGACATAATTTCTAGGAAATTGATTGGATAAATCTTTGACAACGTTGTTCAATAATTGACTGAATATGTTAAAATAGCTAAGTACTCCCGCATGAAGAATTTTCTAAAAATAGAGATTCAGTTAACTGATTCAAGTTGATTTAAGTCGATTTAAGTCATATTTTGGGTAAAGTCGAATTTAGAGTATGTGCCCATGTTGAGTTATTTTAGGCGTGTCACTATTTGAAAAATTTTAAATACCCCTCACCAGGTTCATTGCAATCTTCAAGTTTGTGTGATCAAGGAAGAGCCACAGCTCGTGTTATTGTGTGTGAATTATTTGTATTATTTTGTGTCATTACTCCTATGTCTTTCTAAGAAATTGGTATGAGAGAGAGGTTACAAAGTGCCAAGGGAGAACGTTTCAACAAAAATCCATGAGGAAGGAAAGAAGAATATTTTTTCTCTTTGTTAGAGCTAAAACACACCTTACAGTGGTATTCAGGGCGTTATAACACACGAGGTCTAAGAAAAGACGTGTTATGGGTCGTTGGGAGTGTTAGTTCACTAACGTGATCTACCTTCACGTAGAGAATGTTAAAACATAGGCCTCGTGCAACTAATGTCGCATTAATCAAGTGGTGAGTTTTTGTTTAAAAAGGGGAAAAGTCAAAACGTCCAAAAATCAAAGTTCCTTTTTTATTAAAAAAAAAAAAAATTGGGAAGTGTTTTTAAAGGTTATGTTATAAAGTGTTGATTCATGCAATTATACATAAAAGAGCTCTTTATAAAGTTATTAGAAATAATAAAGGGTCATTTTTTTAAAGGATTTGCAAAGTCTTATAGAAAGAAAGTTTTTTTTGAAAAAGAGCTTGAAAGGTTTATAAGTTTTTTCTTTATAAAAAGAGCTTTAGTATTATTTGAAGAGAAATTTTTAAAGATGGCTTCATATATTTTCTAGCCCCAATTTCGACCATTTACAGACAAGGATTATGATGTGTGGTCCATTAAGATGGAGACCACGTTAAAGGCTCATGATGTGTGGAATCATGTCCAATTTGGGTTTCAAGAATATAAAAATGCAACAAAAGAACGAGCCCTCCCTAATGCAGAGAGGGAATTATGAAAAAAGACAAAAAAAAGAATGCGCAAGTGTTGCAACTTATCCAGTAGTAAGTGGAACAAACAATGTTCCAGAAGATTATGATACGTCTTCAACAAAGACGACATGGGAGACTTTGGTGACAAGCTATAAAGGTATGACCAAAGTTAATATTGTTAAGTTGCAGAATACTAGAAGGGATTTTGAAATTCTGCACATGAAAGAGTCAGAGGACATCGATTCTTTCATGAATCAGGTCATGATTGTTGTAAATAAGTTAAAGATTTATGATGATGATATTAGAGATCAAAAAGTGGTTGAGAAGGTCCTCATATCTTTATCTACCAAATTTGATGTTGTAGTAGTAGCCATAGAAGAAGCCAAGGGTTTGGAAACACTAACAGTTGATGAGTTGATGGTATCACTTTTATCCCATGAGGGAAGGATAAACATAAATAACGATTACACTTTAGAAACCACTTCCAAAAGTCATGCTTCTATCTCAAGAGACAAAGATCGAGGCAGAGGTAAATTTCGAGGTAGAGGACGAGGTGAAATACATGGTGGTTAGAGAGATGAACGAGAAGAGAAGGAACAAGAAAGTGTAGGAAACAAGAGAAGCTTCAACAATAATCAAAGAGTTGAAAAATCAAAGGTGAGATGTTATTATTGCAATAAATTTTGTTACTATGCCCGTGATTGCAGGAAGAAGATAGCTTATTAAGGAAACCGGAGAGTTAATGTCACTAGAGAAAATATTAACTCCATGTTCATATCTTTCCATACCATGCATGAACCTTATTGTTACACAGTAATTTGTCACCGTCCCTACCATTCCCCGTCCCGCACATTGGAGGACCCATTTTGTGACTCAGAATATCATTGCCTTGAAAACATCATCAATGCATTCCTCTAAGCATGAGCTTCATTTTCCTTAAAGACACCTCCTTGCAAAAATCATGAAAAACATCTCTTCTCGCATTGGCGCGGTAGATAGTTCATCACTTCCGAGCCAATGGGGAAAACTGAAAGAGGCCGCGCTGAATCGGCGCCCGTCCCGAGCGTAGTCGCGCCCAATTTAAGGAGTGTTTTTTAAAATAAAGATGGCGGAAGTTGTGTTTCAACAAACTCGAAACGTCGCCTATCTTGAGTCAGCGTGTGTTTAATAAAGGGAGCCTTGGAAGGAAGTGGCTTTACCACCTCCCGCGGAACCTTCCTTGTTGATAGGGCCAATCCCTGACATAATAGGGATCCCCAACTCCCTCCTTCCCATCTAGAAAGCCTGCTTCAATTCCAGCAAGCTAGTCTTGAAGTGCCTAAGCTGAATCTCCCATATTCCCAAGAGCTCTTGTTCTATAAGAGCCCTTTTCTTCCCTTAAGGCCCGACTCAAGGAGACTATCGTCAGTGATTCTCAGAGGTTTGCTCTTCTCGCTTTAGCCAGTGTAGACGTGAACGATCGGAGACCCATCCGAAGGAGACACGACGTCAAAACTTTGGTTGTAATTCCTTCGATTGCTATTTAATGAATGATTACGATTATGGTTCCACTCGTTTTCGGACATAGTTATCATGAGTAATATCCTTCGATCGATATTTAGTTGCGTATGCCGGATTTTATGCTTGTGACCGTTGTTTCTTTGCATGTGCTGTGTGCATCCGCTTTAGGATCGTGGAGTGATTCGTGATCCGCCGAGGCCGAGGAACGGGGCGCTCTCTTTCTTCGGATCGCAGCATTGGATTCCGTGCAGGCTTCCATCTTTGGGCTCCTTTCATTCGTAACTAGGCAACCTGCGTCGTAACATTTTTGATTTGCTAAGTGATCCCCTCGCCGGGCTAGTAGGGACGTCCGTCCGGCGAGAGGGGATTTACCTCCTCAACAATTTCCACATCCACCGGGGGATGGTCTAGTTTTCATTGTCTCATTTTTGTTGTCTGCTTTTGGATTATTTTATGATTTTCCTTGCTCGAGAGCCTTTCCGGGGTTGGGTTCTTTTGTCGTTTTCGCTTCTGGTTTGCTTAGTATGCATTGATCGCTTCTCGGAGTAGTTCTTTTTTATTTTTTGACCGAGAAATCTCCGACTCTACGCACTTTAGCTCGAGCGCCGCGCCAATTGGCATGTTTCTTTTGTTTAGCCCGCGCCAATTGCCGGCGCGCTTCATCCTTACAGCCGCGCCACTCCCAGGTTTTTGAGTTTCCTCATTTTTGAGCCTTCCGGCTACTGTTTTTCTTCTTGATTTTCCGAATACCACCGAGTGTGTTAAGTCCGTTTGGATCGGGAATTCACCGTCTCTTTAGTTGTTTGCTTTTATCTCCATCGCATTTCACGTTTTGAGCCCTGTATATCTATTGGATTAGTGTATCGAGCCCTCCTTGGGATTTTTGGTGTTTCGTTTGTCCGCCGACTCTTCTCGATTGATTCTCCGCATCCTCTTAGTAGTTGTTCATTGTTTTGTTGCGATTTTTTGGGTGATTTCTCATTCCTTCATTCAAATTTCATTTGGTCTTACTTTTGTACAAGATCACACGGCCCATTGGAGCCTTTGAGTCTTTTGCTTGGTTTTGAGAGACTTTGGTCGATTTGAGATCCGATCGCTTATGTCATCGAGTGAAATTTGTTTGTTTTGTTTCCTTCAATTATCGTTTCTCGGTTGTCCTGGGCTTGTTTTCGCTTGTTTAGTGCATATTAGCTATCAAACGTTGAAAATTACAAAAAAAAATCTTCAGGTTTTGATTGAAATTAGTGCAAATTGTAATCTTTTCAATTTTGCTAGTGATTAGTGATTTGAATGAAAAGTTTTCAATTTCATTAGTTTCATTAGAGATCTCAGATCGTTTATTCCCAAATCATTTCGTTTGTGTAAAAGCTCTCAACTCTTCTCGTAACTAGTTTTCATCGAATCAAATGTTGACCGTGCATGTAGCTTTGCATTTAAGAGTCTTTTAAGACATTACATACGATAGGGCTCGAAAATTGAAACTTAATCGAAGATCAACTTTAAAATCTATACAATTAACCTAAGGCATCATTGAAATCTAACGAAACATATTTAGAGGCCCAGATAGAGACGTGTTCCAAGGTTTTAACCTAATAAATTGCTTGCTCGCCTTTGCCTTAGGACAGTCAGCTTAGTACGACTGTGCTCCCCACTGCCGTGTATATAAAGGGAGACCCCCAGGTTCTCAATCCTTTATCCACGTGACGCCCAGCTCCGCCCATACCGTGATACACCGAACACGATTCGGGGAGATTCCCCGCACGCATGGAAAGTCCTTCTGGTCAATTTCTATTTCCATTATTGAAACCAAGGTGTATATTGCGCTCATTGTGACATTCGGTACACCCTTTGTGCCTAGTTTTTCCGAGCAACATTTGGTCTTTCTCTGACTCCCTTAAATTTGAAAAGACCGTCGAGCGCTTTGTCCTTTCACGTCGAATACTGCAACTGGAAGAGATAGAGTCATCTTCTATTGTTTCTCGACTCTTAAAATATGAAACGATAGAGTTTACTAATGTGGTAAAATTAATCACCCACGATTACACTTCGCTTAGATATTGCTTGTTGGCCGGCTTGATTGTGTGCCTTGACGCTTTTTCACTCGTGTGTGGTTTTGAGTTTTGATGGCAACCTTTTCAGAAGCTATCAACTAAGGAATCCCCTTAAGGGAACTCGGTCATTTTCCTCCTTTTGGAAATGCTAGCCCTTACATGCATGCATATTTCTGTCCCTTCCGGGCTAACCGTTGGGTTGCTCGTTTGGTTGTTCTCAACCTCTCGTTGTCCCAAATAATCCCGTCATCGTTCAATCAGCTTCCTCTCATCGAACAACATGTTGATTCGAAGGCGGACCTCTCTTCGCCTATTTCTCGTCATTCTCATCTTCTACTTCGCCCGGTGAAAGTCCGATTCGGGTGAACTGTGTGGCTAAGAAGAAGAAGAAGACAAAGAAGAAGAAGTCCGATAAGCGAGAGCGAAATGTGCGCCTACTTTCCGAAAATCTCCTCTCGACATATACCTTCCAACCCTCCACGAAAGCTGCTTCGCATGTTGTGCATCACTAGAAACCATCTTCTTCGAGATTGCCCCGGCATTCCCAAGGTGCTTGAAGCATGGTCCAACGCGTCGCCTCACCGTTGCCTTTGGCTTTCGAGAGTCAAAGGTGCACGCCCAACCTGTGCTTATAAGACTCTACAAGAAACAGCAAGATTACCAATCCTCGTAAATTGTGTGAAGGGCACCATGCCATTCACCTTTGTCCGTATATGGATAGCTGCTTAGCCCTGAATAAATCCTATTGTTTCTACACTATTCCGGCCGGTTATAAACAAGCTTTCGAGTCTTCTCCACTCCATCGATTCCATGATTGGCCAAGAGCTCTTGGTCAATCCCACTTCCTAAATCTCGAAATTGCTGAATCCATTCCCCGACCAAACTGGTCACAGGTGGATCGTCGTTGAGCTACTCATTACTGCACCAGTCTTTTCCGTGGAGAGTGGATCTCGAACCTCATGTGCTTCCGTTTCTTCAGATTTTCTTGACTTGAGTAGTACCTCTGTTTCTTCACCGTAAGTTGTTCACTTCCGCGGGTGGAGGTCCTGTAGGATATCCTTCCACCTTCGAGATGGAAGTCACTTCGAGGGTACTTCTTCTTCCGTAACATCAGCACAACCTTCTTGCCTGATAGCCTCCGAGTAGTCTCGTCGCTCCTTTGATTGATTCAATTTGCAGATTCCGCCTTCCGGCCCACGTGCCTTTCGAGATCACCAGATGTGCTCTTTGTCTGGTCGTACCCAGCACCATTATAGATGAAGGTGCCTTCCGTGCATTCTATCCTCACTCACCGAAAGCCTTCGCCCGCCACCGTCATCACATAGAATCTGCCACTTTTTACCGTAAGGACGAGTCAAACGTCACAGATCCTTCAAGGTTACCGTCATTACTGGAGGCAAACCGTCCACATGGACGTGATGGTCGTTCGTGCCCCTTGGATTTCAACTCGCTCCTCGCTTATCACACCCAGGCGGCGGGGAGCGCTCGCTCTCCCTCTTTTGTGTGGCCTCGTTTTCCACATGAAGGACTGACGGTGACCCGCTGATCAGGCCGGCTGCTCTTTGGTCCCACGGGTAACCGGGTCCGCCATCACCCCCTCCGTTTTTATCCACTCCGGTTGTATCCGCCCCACCGGGCAGTCAATCTCATGTGGCTACCTTCCCTCTCGTGCCCGTGCTCGTTGATGATGCCATTGGCAAGGCAGCGTGGCCGGGGGCATTTTCTGGTCCGACGGTGATGCCCAATCGGAGGAACTCTTGGAAGCACCGCCTTCGTTCGCTCTCTGATGGGTGCCCGTCGAGCATGGTTCTTTTCCCCCGTGCTTGCTTCCCTAAAAATGAAACAAAGTCCTTAGAGCACGGTTTTCCCCGTGTCAAGCTCTTTAAAAATGAAACAAGGTTGCTCATATTGTGTTCCTTGTCTTGTGCCAAGCTCCTTAAACCATGAAACAAGGTGTCCCAAGGATAGCTCTTTTAATGTGTCAACCTCGTTAAAATAATAAAACACGTTCCCGTTCAATTCGAGTCTTTGATAAGTTTTCCTCGTAAAATCCCAATCGAGTCTTTTTCGATCTCATAATTTGAACCTCACTCCATCCGCCTTTCATATGCACGACCGAAGCTTGGGGTATGCACTTTAATTGAGTCAATTACGCCGGGGTGTATGTTTATTTTTTCAAGCATAGTTTTGTTTCCGTTTCAAGCTTGTGTAAAAATGAAACCGGTTTAAGCATAGTTTATCTTTGTTTCAAGCTTGTGTAAAAATGAAACCAACTTCAAACGCAGTTTCCTGATTTCAAGCTTGTGTAAAAATGAAACCTTGCCCATTTTACCCATTGTGATTGCCATTTTATCACTTATTTCTGCCGCATGAGCCTTGGTTTTCTCACTCATCGTCACTATCTCCGCTAAGCTTTCGATCATATGCTCACTTGGTTGTTTACCCATTCCCGAGGAACCGCCGCGATGAGCGGTCTTGTTTAGCGCCTAATCCCTTACTTGTTTCCGAGTGCCCACTGACACGGAACCGCTGGTTACCCTTTATACCACTCGAAGCCTTCCGTGAGGAGTCATCTTTCTACCTCTTTTCTTCGACTTCTCAAACAGAAAAATATTGCCGTCCTCGTCGTTTCGATCTCGTTAAATTGGACACGAATCGACATCTACCCAAAGATATCGCTAAACCTTTTTCTAGTCGTACATTGATTATAAAGAATACCTCATTTATCGCGATTTTAGGAGGTTTTCTCGATATTGTTTTTTACCTTTTCGGATCCGAGGAACGATTACGAAAAGGACCCGTGGAGTTACTTCTTTCCGGTTGCCTTTTCAAACTCTCTAAACATGAAAAGACGCTCAGTTCTCCCTTTGTCGACTCATAACCCCCGCGGACATCGCATCCAGCTTCTGAATGACGTTCTCCGAGTTCCTCCTTCAGTCTAACGTACTAGGATGGATCACATTCGAAGGAGGGATTTATATGAAAGCAGGTATCCTCCTTCGGCTTGTGTAAAAATAAAAGAGGTAATTTCACCGAATGGTGGGGGAAAAATGAACCGTCATCGTTGTCACTCTGTGCGCATGTCGCTCTTGAACATGGCACTTGTCCGCATTCGTGCCTGGTTGGGGAAATCTCATCTCATTTTTCACTTGCCTCCACGTGTTTGGTCCTTTGACCTCTCATCCGCTCATTGCTCCGTCATTATGACCTCTCGATCTTTTGATGTCAAATAATCGCCAAATCCTTAACGTCATGTCGGCCACATGTTCACGAGAAGCTGACCTCTCAGATATCAACCTTACCGATTCTCATGAGCATCCCGATTCACAACAAAACATCATGTTCCTCCGTCCTCGGTGGTCGATGATGTGAAACATTATGGCCCACCTTCGATCGAAGGTCACTTCTCGTCGACTGTGGGCCTTATCCGTAGTTGGTCCAGAGACTCCTTCATGGTACCTGAGCCTCGCATGCCTCATCAAGGTGTCTGCCGCATTCGACGTGAGGTTTTCATCATTGGCCTCCGATCGGCGAGATTTCGTGGGTGTTCGACGCCACCATTGATTCCACGCCGTAGATTGTACCTATAGTACCTCGAGGACCATTATCATTATTGGTGTTTTCCGCGTCCGTTAACCGCTATCATCAGCCGGTAATCGATGATGTTCGCATGTTCGACTTCAGTTCTCATATATTCGCATGCTCGAATTGTACTCTCGTTTCTGGGGTCGAGAGTGGAGCCGGCACATCCTGATTGTGTCCGTTGTAATCCGTGCCGCGATTGTGATTGGTTATCATTATGTATATGACTCATCGATTGGAGCACGCGACCATACTTCCAAGTCTATTTATTTGATCCTCACCGGATGGCCGCGCCCATACCTTGGATCCGGATTATAATGTACTGTTTCGGATGGCCGCGCCCCATACCACATACACTGTGTACTTGAGATATCGCCAGTATTTTTTCTCACAGTTTTTCAACTAGCGGGCCTTCGCTGAACATGTCCTCGCAAAGCATTTCACCTCTCTCTGCCCCCATACTTAGGGGGGCATCTCACATACGCAATTTGTCACCGTCCCTACCATTCTTCGTCCCGCACAATGGAGACCCATTTTGTGACCAGGAACATTGTCATGCCTTGAAAACATCATCAATGCATTCCTCTAAGCATGAGCTTCATTTTCCAAAGACATCTCCAGCAAAAATCATGAAAAACATCTCCTTTTGCATTAAAGGCAGAAAGTTCATCACTCGCGCGAATGGGGAAAATCCGCAAAGAGACCGCGCCAACCGGCGCTCCGTCCCCCAGAGCGTAGTCGCGGGGCCAAAATTAATTAAGGAGTGTTTTTTAAATAAAGATGGCGGAAGTTGTGTTTCAAACAAACTCAAAACCATCGTCTATCTTGAGTTTGGAGGTTTGGCTGCGGGAGTTCTATGGAAGGGAAGTGGTTTCACCTCCCATGGAACCTTCCTTGTTGATAGGGCCAATCCCACCAATAGGGATCCCAACTCCCTCCTTTCCCCATCTATAAGCTCAAGCCAATTCCATAGCAAGCTAGTCTTGAAGTGCCTGCTTTGAATCTCCATATTCCCAAGAGCCTTTGTGCCATAAGAGCCCTCTTTCTTCCCTTAAGGCCGACTCAAGTAAGGAGACTATCGTCGAGAGACTCGTGGAGAGGTTTGCCCTTTCCCTAGCGAGCTTTACAGACGTGAACGACCGGAGACCCATCCGAAGGAGACCAGCCACGCCATCCTTTGGTTGTAATATTTTTTCGACTGTTATTTAATGAATGATTACGATTATGGTTCCACTCGCTTTCGATTATGTTAATATGAGTAATATCCTTCTCCGACCGGGGAGTATTTGTGTTGCGATGCCGGATTTTATGTTTGTATCCGTTTGTTTCTATGTGTGTCCATCCGCTAGAGATCGTGGAGTGGATTCTGTGATTTGCCGAGGCCGAGGAACTAGGCTTCTCTTCGGATCGTAATGGATTCTAGGTAGGCTTCCATCTTTAGTCTTTTCTGCCATTCGTAAATTAGAACTTGCGTCGTAAAATTTTATTGTTGCTAGACCCCCGCCTGGCTAGTAGGGATCGCTCTCAACGGCAGAGGGGATTTACCTCCTCAACACTTATGGTAATGTGTGGCTATTAGATAGTGGTTGCACAAAAACATGACAAGAAACAATTCTGGTTGCAAATATGATAAAAAAATTGAATATTGAGGTGTTGGGGACCGACAAGACTATGCATTGTAGATGATGAACGACCGGTCAACATTATGACCAAGCAGGGGGGACAAAGACAATTTCCCGTAGGTATATTATGTCCTAGTCTCAAACATAATTTGATATGTTGGTCAATTGATGTAGAAGGGATACAAAGTCATCTTTCAAGGACAAGAGTGTAAGCAGGCATATGACAAGCCCCCAAGAAAGAAGTTGATAGAAAAGGTTCAAATGATGAGGAACAAATTCTTTCTAATTATGAATTATAATGATCAAGTCAATTCTTTTACATTTGCATTTTCTAATGGGATGGCTGTTTATGACCATTCGGTTTGGACACTTGCACCTCTTTTTTGGTTTAAGTATTTTGTAGAAGAAATAGATGGTTAGAGGATTACCCCCATCAAATAACCAAATCGCATTTCGATTTTTTCATCTTGGGAAAGCAACACCATGAAATTTTTCCAAAGGGAGCTGTACACAGAGAAAATAAAACCTCTTAAGCCAGTGCATACAAACTGTGTACCTATGAGGACATAGTCAATTGGTTGAAGTTGTTACTTCCTCACTTTCATTGATGGTTATAGCAGAAGACTCTGGGTTTACTTCTTGAAGTAGAAGCATGAAACTTTTGCAAAGTTCAAAGAATTCAAAGCCTTAGAAGAGGAACCAAAGTACCGAATATCAAGGTATTGAGGCCGACGAGGTTGGAGAATATGATTCAAAGGCATTCCATGATTACCGAAAAAACACAAATTGTGTTGAAGTTTACAACTAGACATACACCATAGAAGGACTGCAGTTAAGAGAGAAAGAATAAAACCATTATGAATATTCCATGAGCTGGAAAGGTAGAAACTTATCTAATGAGTATTGGGAAAAAGTAGTTGCATGTGTTGTTTATGTGATAAACAAATATCCCACAAAGAGTGTGATGAACAGAGTACCGTGTCATTTTCATGTATGTCTTGCAGTCAGATCTCATCTCATATTGTTTACGTGTTTATGCATGTGCCTAAAGATCTAAGTGGCAACACTAGTAGAAAATAAATAATTAATTACTAAAACGACTAAAATTTGCATATAAACGACTATTTTTCTGGCCTATGACCAATAGTAGCTAATTTACGTATCTTATAACGCGACCAACTTTTAGGTCATTTTTAGCTTAAATGTTAATTGGTTATCTCAATTTTGTTGTCTAGTAGTATATTTGGTCATTAATTTGATCATTAATTTGGCCGTTGATTTGTTCATTAATTTAGTCATTGATTCGATCATTAATTTAGCGAATTTATTTTGATCATTAATTTGGTCATTGATTTAATCTTTGATTTGTCATTAATTGTCACAATTAATACCAACATACAACAAAATATATTACTATATGATCACCCGAGAAACCAATTAATGACCATAGAAATATGACCAAAATGTTGGTCATGTTATAAGATAATCGTAAATTAGCTACTAATAGTCACATATATGCAAGTTTTAGTCATATTTTGAAACTGATTAATGACCGAAAAAAATATGACTACATTTTGTTCGTGTTATAAGATAATGTAAATTAGTTACCATTAGTCGTATATGCAAAATTTAGTCGCTATTTGTAATCACAAATTTATCATTTGCGTATTTATTTATCTTTTCTTGGTAGTTTCATATTCATTATATAAACGACTAATTTAGTAGTTTATATTCATTTCATTTACTTTCATTAATAATTGGCTATAAATGACTAATTTAGTCATATATTCACTTTATTTGTGTTCATCATTAATCAATATAAACTACTAATTTAGTAGTTTCAAATTTATTTTGTATTTATTATTAGTGAACATAAATTAATTGTATAATTTAAAAAAATGTCATACAATGTGCATGTTCATCTAATATAAAAACACAAAGTTGCATATGTTAATTAGAATACTAAACAATATCAAATGCAACTATAAATAATTTCCAACCACATAAATTATATTATATGAAATGTTAAAGTATTACAATATGGGTTTCCAACTTAATATTGGTTGGACTACAATTTACACACAAAATGATGTTTCATCACTTCAAAAACATTACCGTGTTGTCAAGGCATTGTAGGGGAATTCACACAAACTCTAAGACTTGACCATATCATTTATATGTGTGTCTTATGTGGGATATTGGGCCCAAGGGAATCACACGCTCTCTCTCTTTTTGCATTTGTCACCCAATGTTATTACTCCCTCTTTTCTAATTCTGCTTTCTTACCATCAATACCGGGTTCATTTTCTCGAAAACAAAGAATATATAATGTAGAGTGTAAGACATGAAAGACAATGAACACTAGAATATAAACTAAATTAGAATATAAATATTTTATAATGGCATATATACCTCAACATCAAGAATGTCAAAAGCCATTTTTCCCCATACAAGCAAGAAACTCGAACAAATTTTCTTCATTGGGGCGATAATGGCCACTATATCACAACAACCTATATAAACAAAGAAGAAAATGTCACCATATATAGAAAAGAATGCCTTAGTAACTTAGTATTCAAATTTCAAGTGAAAGCTTAGGAAAATCAGTGTCAACTAAGTTATATGCTAAAAAACTCAAGCCGTAGATAATTTGTGAAAACAAATAATATGAGGTGTGATGTTTAATCCTTGTCGTTTTATTCACAACATTTCATTTCTTAACACATGAACCTACCAAGTACATAAACAACATGTACTCAAATAATTAACATGAAAGTAATATTTTCTCGATAGTCATGAAAATATTTTAACACAAAATAGCTATAAGGATTCCAATCAATATAGTGTAATACTAATTTCATCTTTCAAGCTTTGGTTTTTGTTTAAATGAACATGATACTAAGTATTTTCAATTTCATAGTTAAAAGACAAAACAAAATCAAAAGAAACATCCAAAATACACCAAACAATAAAGAGAGGATATCATGGAATGGAAATTGCAATTATAAAAATATTTGTTTACCCGTCCACCAATGTCGAGTTCAGTATTCCTAGTATTTTCTTGCCCAAAATAACCATGAGTTGAAATAATCACAACATTAAAACCATAGGAATTCCATTAGAAACATTTCCAAAGCTCTGTAGCTCAAGTGGCTAAGCGATCTGGGCTGCTGAATGAACCATATCCAAGATGTAATATGCATTGCTCTATCCTTTTTCCAATCACATTTCATGTAACATTCCCACAACAAGTAGTCACATAACAATCAACAAATACTTTGACATTTGTTTTTATCTTTATATCTATAAAATTTGAATCTAATCTTTTTATGTTACAACTTTGTTAGACCATCTACCGTATAGTCAAAAAATAGAAAAGGAGCCATTAGTCATACCTACCCATGGTCTCTTGTAGGAATGATAGAAGAATAGATTGAGCCATTAATTAGGAATTGGCAAAGTATTGAGGAAAGACAATTCATTATCTAGTTAACCAATTGCACATTGAACCCTATATGGATGAGTAGCCCTAAATAAAGCCAAGCTTATCATATGCCTCGAAAGACAAAATCACTAAAATTTCTTGTAATTCTTTTAGTTTGATGTTATAAATTCTCTTTGGGCTACTCCACCCCATAATGGATTTGTTTCCAGAAGGACAAAATTTATCTTTAAATGACACAAAATCAAATTTTAGTGGATTTTGACCCTACATGCACTAATTTTGCAATGATTTTGTAGATGTAATTACATAGTGATATAATCTCAAATCATCTCATTCTTGTCTATTTTTTGGGATTAAAGCCTTAAATGTTGAATTGAAAGCTCCAAACTCGCATGTGTATTTTAATTTGTCAGCAATTCTTAATTGCTATGTTTGAAGGAAGTCATAGAACCCTCAGAAGAATTATATTGTCTTTATAAGTGAATAGGAATTTTACACTTTTGGAAATGTAGAAAAATTGTTTGTAATTCTTCCTTTGATATTTGATCCATCAATGCCTCATTACCCACCTCACCTACAAAACTGGGGAAATATGAATTCATCTTTAACTATCGCTCTTAAATTTATACTATCATCCTCTTTATAAATTCCCTCAAAATGGTATGTTGACGAGAAAATTGCTCCTCGAGATGAGACACCTTATCATGAGGCAAAGTTCGTTGATAAACCCATCTTGAAGAAATTGTTCATTATAATTATGAGATTTTGAAGAGAGAAAATATTGGCTATTTAGTAAAGGATATGCACAAATGTTGGTGATTTGGTACAAGGAAAGACATGGACAGTAAGAGAATTGTGGAGATTCCCTACAACTCTTTTCCCAAATGTGACACGTGAGGATGTATGCTTATTAAAAAACTATATTTGAGAATGTGCACCATTTTGAAGGCAAGACTATTTTGGATGTAGGCGCAATAATTTTGACACAGGCTCTTGCACCCGACCCGACAGTCCACCTGCTTACCTATGACTACGATCTATGCACTTCCCAGCTTGTCAACTGTATTTGCTCCAATTCTCGATCATATTGTGCCTAACGGCACGTCACTGTGACTTCAACTAGGCTACTCAACCACATGTGTGGTGGCTACTAAACCTGCACTAACACAGGTCTAGCTAGCTATGATAGCACCCCTCGATCCACAAACTAATTATGTTGACAACTACCCTTCTATCAGTCATTTGTGTGTCCTTTCCCTCACGATTTCTCAACGGCTGAGTGGTGTTGACTAGTCTAGCACGTGTTGCTTCCTTCTTAGTGAGTTGCCACCTTATGCTTCTTGTGGTTTTGTTTTTTTCGAGTGCAGGCTTGCGTGCAGGCCATAGTTCTTCCACCAATTACTTTTGACAATACCTTCCCACCTCTCCTAGCAAACTACTCTCGAAACTATGTTCTTCTTCGAGGTGATGCTGGTAGATCCTTTTCTGCCAACCAAAATGTTGCCCACCCCTTCTTTGCGCAGTTTTATTTTCCTATTGGCGGCATGGTTTGACCCTTATTTCAACCACTTTTTTTTTGCCATGATTGACACAACCTTGTCACTTGTTGAAATTCAACATTTGCAATCTTCCCACCTCCGTCACCTGATGAGTATGAATTCTTAAACTCTCTTTTGTCATTATCCAAAACATTTATTTCCTGGATACGTGATTTTTCAAATAAAGGTTTTTTTGTAGCATAAGTCCTTGTCAAAATTTCATCTCTCATACCAACTGGCATCTGGTCAGAACTGCAACCTGAAATCATACATACACCTATTTGTCTATTACTCGAAGATGTGAATGGTGGAATATCTGCTAGAGCACTCTTAGCATATGGCAAAGGTTGAGCCCTCCCTCCTATTCCCTTTCCAAGACCTCCCTTAGGACCAAGAGTCAAGTGGACATCATCAGAAGCTCTATGTGTTGAAGGGCTTGGCATAGACCAATTTTCAAATTGAGCCCAATCCACAATCTAAGCATCTTGACTGGTGAATCCATAGTCACGTGATCCCATATGGGGTTGTGGCCCTTTAATCCCACCCATATGTGTAAGTGAACCCATTTGTGCATGTGCCATGTAAGGTGGCATCGCAAGTCCTCTCACACCATGATCAAGTGGTGTCACAAGTCTCCGACCTGCATGTCCCATATTGGTACCTCAAGAGCAGCCTCCCTGTCCAAGTAGTTCTTGCATAGCATCCTAATGCACTTCCTCTATTTTTTTGTGGCCCTCAACCTTCCACCTTTGTTTCCATCCATTCCTCATCAGATCAATCAAATCCTTCAACATGAACCTCAGCCTAGAGGGAAGCCCTTGGGTATTGGACATTTTTGTCATCCTATCAAAATAAGCATCAATATGTTCCTTGTCCTTTGAATGTTCAATCATATGACCAATAGTGCTCATCAGTTTGCACAAAGCTTCAACATTTTCGTCCTCTGCATGTTGAAATTCACCAATTAATTTCCTGATGAATGCATGCATAATTCTTTCGGTCAACATACTTTCTTTATAAAGCTCACCAATAAACCTTATATTTCCTAGCATTCATCGTTGTGCTACAACCTTATTCTCTCGTATTTCTTCTATTGAAAGGCTTTTTTCACCATCCTCTTCTTCTTTCTTAGCCTCTGCCTCTTCCCTTTCATCTTTTTCAAATTCTTCCTGACATTTGTTCAAAGAACTCACTTGAAAATAACCTTCTCATTATATTCATAAAATGCTGGTAATCCTGCAGCAGGCTGAAAACAGAATTTTGTATACATTTCACAAAAAGTCGTCTCCATCAAGGCTTTGTCAAATATTTGAGATATTATACCATGAAGACATGATGCAGAGTCAATGTTCAGTTATTTGACCTATTCAAAAAGTTTTTCAAAGTTTTGGGGCGTTAACTTATTAAGGATGGATTTAATTTGTCATTTTTTCAACTAATCCTCATCAGAAACCTTTCCCACTTCATATCGGTTCTCTGATTTATGAATTGTGGGCAGATAAGGCTATGAAGGAGGAATCAAACCCTTCTGCGAACCAAAAGCACGCTACCACCTATCAGCATCAAAATTATTTCTCACTAGTCCAACTTGTGGAAATGGTGCTTGCACATAAGGCCCTCCGGGAAGGATGCCATTCATACTCATTTGTGTTGCACAAGTATTTCTTGCAAAGCCAGTATTATAAATTTGACCAAGTTGAAACATAGAAGAGGAACCATTTAGACCTGCATCCATCTGCATATCACAGCCGGCAGCAAAAGCATCCACCGGCTTGGCCCATCTATCATCATCCAAACTGGCCATATTTCTCCCACGACGTTCAAGTAGATAATTCCCACTCGGATGCCTTTCAAGACCTCTTGCAGTGCTTGCTAATGCATCAGCCTCTCCTACATGACTTGCAAGTGCTTGGGAATTTCCAATTAATTCAACAGTGTCCAACAACATGGCCAACAACCTACAGAAGACCATGGCCAAGGTTCACATCTTCCTCCTCCTCTTGAACCTTATAAGCATTATATAAATCACTAGTGGGAGCTGCAACATTTGCCTTCCTGATAAATAAAAAATAAAAAAATAAAAAATAAAAAAAAATCTTCTTTTTCTTCTTCTTGTTGACAACTACCTTGGTAGCATCACCAATATTTGCAACATTATTCTTCACAGAAACATTGGAAGAACTTTTATTCTCCTTTTCTGAAATTGCTACCCAAAATGCTGAAACTTTTGGTGCCTCTAAGCTTGTTCGCGTGTCAGAGAAACCTCCAGAAAGTGCACCAGCAGGAAAAAATGTCCAAAAACGTTATTACAAGAAAAACATGGCCAAAAACCTACAAAAGACGTACAATCAAATGAGACAAATGATAAATGACAAATAAACAATATGCAACAAATACCATCTACTACTTGCAAAACTATTGAAGTAATGGGCATATACAGATTTGTTAGATTTATAGGTTAATGATTAATCATAAGAAACCGAAAAATTTGTATTCACACAAATGACAACTCTAATATTTTTGAACATTCAAGAGGATGAATAGGGTTTAAAAAATAGTGTCTGAGGTACTTTGTGTTTAAATGTACATACTTAATTCTATTTTAACTCAGAAAAATTAAAAGAAAGTCATTGTATTTCATTTCTAGAATTTCTGGGCAGAAATAAAGGGATTTGTTGTACTTTTTCTAAGTTCATAAATACTTAGAAATTTACTTCTTTTAGCAAAAAAATCAGATCAGTGATTTGAATATAAATCTAGGTTTAGTGTAGAATTTTTTATATACCAATGAATTTTCAGATTTTTCTGTGCCCAAGTTTTGGAAATATTGTTATTTTTCTATTATCCCTATTTGGGGATATTACATGCTACAATTGGTAAAAGCAAACTCTAGCTATTTGGAATGCTAAATATGAACAATAGTTCTAAATTTGGGACAAGGATGAGTCTGGTATATGCAAATTGGAAGCACGCATGTGCCCTCACTTTCTCTCTCTATATCATTGCCACTTTCCTTCCACAACAAATTAGTGTCCAGCCATCACTTTTCTCTCTATTTGTTGCACATAGAAAACTAGGAAGATGGATCTGCTGGAGCATATCATTACATGGTATAAATCAGTCCTTGATATGCCATCAGTGTTAGAGAGCTAATTGAGAAATAGATAAAAACTATAAATTATTTCTTTGCAAGGACAGTGTTCTCCACCAAACCTAGTCTCTCCCTCAGCATCTTAAACTTTGCATTTGCTAGGGGCTTTGTAAAAATGTTTTCAACTTGTGAATCCGAAGGAATGTACTCAAGAACCACCACCCTTGTAGTGTAATTAACTTCACAATTTATAGAAATCACATAAATGTAGAGCAGAACCCAAGAACACAAGAGAAAAGAGAAATAAACCCTAAGAAAGATCTATTTGATGATAAAAAACAGAGAGCTATGTTTACTTTCCACTTAAAGGGGGCAACCTCCAAGACGAATTCTCCAAATACATACATAATTCTTGACAAAACATTACATATCCTTCTACTTAATATATAACTATCCATAGAAAATCTTATCTATCTATGGGCCCACTTATATTGAGAGCCTACTAGCTATTTTGGGCCTTATTAACAAAGTTGATCCTTTTTACAATGAGTGATTGTTAACTAACTATTCAATGGGCCTTATGCAGTGAAGGTGGCCTCATATGTTGATAAATATAAAGTATTTCTTCAATGGGCCTTATGCAGTGAAAGTGGACAGCTCTAATGTTAGATTTGTTGCCAATAATTTTTATTTACTGACAGCTCTAATAGTAACACCGTTGCTTGCTTTCCTTCCTCTATATACCATGCTAGCGCACCCAAGGGAATGCTAGATTTGTTTCCACTTTTCATCAAGCGCACTTAAGAGGAACTAATTTTGACAAGTGGCAACTATACATTCCTCAGACAGTTGAGGGACATCTACCCATCTTCAGGAGCATTTACATCACCAATTTTCCGGGATGTGGGTAACATCCCAAAAGAAAATGAGATGTCCCCAATAGTTGCCTTGTACCTCATGGATAGGGAAACACTAAAGTCTAAGCCAACCCACTTTCATTTTGCATATGATGGTGGTCGGATCTATTCAGGGGGGACTGACAGTGAGCATAGATCCACTGATTGATCCATCCATGGATGCATCCCTTAGGGGTGGGACACATCCTTAATGCAACAAAGTCCCATCTAAGATAAAAGAGACAAGGATAAAAATAAATCTCTTGCATACATGATAATGGACTATAGCATTTATCAGTGACAGAAATAGAACACATAAAATCATAAAATCATTTCATCTAACACAGTTATCTATGAATACTTGAGTCTAAGACTCTTACAGAAATTGTCGCATGTCATTTCTGATGTATGTATGAGTAATTATCAGGGTAGGTGTCCCCATGTGTGGGTGCACATCTCACATATTTGGTAGGAAAATGACAACATATCCTCCCAAGCTGGTGGGCATCCCCAACCAATAAATAAATGCATGATTGGTGGACCATGTTACCCATCATATGGCGTGAGAATTAATCTAGTAGAAGACCGCACCCAAGCAGGCTGCACTTGGAGAATTTTGGCCCTCTGGCTTGTTACCTCTCATGTTATAGGATGCTTTTTACCTCTCATGTTATAGGAGGCCTACACTTGTGAATATTTTCAATACTCTTGTCATTTCCATCACAAAGGGAAGAGAAGCAAACTTATGTTTTGGGCCACAGACATAAGAGGGCTGACAGCGTGGAGAAGAGGGCAATTCAGGGCACTCTTGGTGACTGTTATGAAGGTTGATTTGTTGTTCTAGAGGGCCGAGGCAGAGGGGAGAATTTTTGTATGTTTTAGGGTATGTTAGGGTGTTTAGACCCTTGGAAGAGACAATTGCACCCCTAGATGGCTGTTGTGGGAAGGCCACAGGCCTAAACCAACCTAAACAAAGTTGTGTAGGGCAGTGTTAGGGTTGGTTCATGCCTAGGATAGCAGCGTTGAGGAGAAGGGTACTTCCAAAGGGCAGCCACTTTCATCTAGAGAAATTTTGGGCAGAATTGAAGGCTAGAAGAATGGACTCTGTGATGCCCTAACTAGGCCTAGATTGCAGCAATGCAGGAGACCTCAAAACAGTGAGCTTAAGGTATGTATTTTAGTGCATTATTGTAGATGTTGGATCCTAACTTGTGGATCAGTTGTAAATCGTGATAGGGTAGCATGTGGAAGTCAATGAGGAGGGGGAAGATCTCATGGTTATATGCCCTAAACCAGTGATAATTGTCACAGTGATTGGGCAGCAAACTTGGAGCGAGAGTTTGTCAAGTATTGGGTCAAAGTGATGACTATTGTGTGGATCAGTTTTACAGGCAGCTTGAGGAGGCCTTAGGAGTTGTTTGGAGGGAAAATTTGGAAAAGGAATGTCAAAGTGATCTTCATTGCTACAGTACCAAAACAAAGGAGGTGGTGATTTCTTGCCCAAATCATATTTTAATCTTCTAATCATGGACCTATCCATACACTCAAACATGAGATCCACATTAGGTACCAAACCAAGATATTGTTTCAGGAGCTACAACAGTCCCCAAATTGTAAACATCGTTATAAAGGGTCAAGGAAGTCCATCCTTACCTGAAAGGAGGCTAACCATATTAGATGGTTTGTAGGATATCTAACTTACAATCAAGGAGAGTACAAAACTTACAATCAAGGAGAGTACAAAAGTGTTCAACCAAATGATGGCTTTCATGTCCCTGCAACAACAGTGTGTAAATATCCCAAGTAGTAACCGAACTTCGTAGTGCCAAAATTCCTTCTGTCAGCTGGAGGAACCAACCCTATTACTTTAGTATCAATGCTAGCAAACTTCTCTTTCATCCAACTATATCTACTTAAAGTAGATATGATGTTGGCAATCAGCCTTTTGATGCAATATCCCAAATTGCATAAGAATTTTTGAGGCATGCTGCTCAAATGAGTAGTTATAACTTACAAAGAGTCTAGACATGAATTTCGGTGCATTTTCATGTGTTATTTTGAAATAAACTTACAGTCAGAATTAAATTTCTCCCACCTGCTTATCTTGGATCTTACTAATGAGACCCTTTCCAAATTGATTCATGAAATCTACAAGTGGTAAGTGAGCACTATTATAGACAGTTTTAGATATTTATAAAGCATATCAGGACAGGAATTTCTTGTTATATTTGAGAGTAAATATTGGTGTTCAGTCAACACATGTCACAGAGGTATTTGGACATGATCAAGATAACGATGTTGTAGTGCTTATGGATGAATGCGCCAAAAGATAAATTGATACCCATGGCAGTTGAAATTTCTGCAAATATTTTTGTAGGACAAAAAGTGTATGCAATTGGGAATCCATTTGGTTTGGATCACACCTTGATGACTGTTATCATTAGTGGGCTTTCCAGGTAGATAAGTTCAGCTGCAACTGGCCATCTAATACACAATGTGCTTCAGACAGATGGTAAAATACCATTGGAGGTCCTCTTCTTGATAGTTCAGGAAATTTGATTGGCATAAACACTTCTAAGCCTACAAGGGATCTTCTTCACTATGTTCAAGGAATGCAAGTTAACATCAGCTTAGCACCAAAAGGTGTCTCCATGACTCTTCATCTACACAAGGAATCTTCTTCAAGGTTACTTCATTTGGGCACTTCAACAATGTTGTTACAATTAGGGTTTCTTAGGTCTGAACTTTAACAACTGCTTCCAAAGGCTACTTCAATATGACCTTAACAAGGTTACTATCTCACAAGTCAAGGGCTATCTCCAGCACAAACTAAAATAATTTTCTTTGCTATCACAAGGGATGATCAAACTACAAAGATTTCAAGCAATCCATCTTCACTGCACCAAAAAGACTCCAAAGATACTTCTCCACAGGACATCTTCAATAAGTTGTTTCAACACTCTTCAAGGTATCTTCTAAGGTCAGTTTTAGTGTCCAAGATCTGCTTCTAGAATGCCTGTCAAGGTTTTCTCCAAGGATGATCACAGGGTCTATTCTGTTTAACAAATGTCTTTAAGTGATTCAAGAGTCACCAACAATGTCTCCAAGTTCAATATGCCCAAACAAAAACAATGTCTCCAACACCTCTTAAAAGGTTCAGGAACTGCTTCACTGTGGTGTCTTCAGATCTACCACTAATATGAGATCTGTACTCTTACCAAAGGGAATCTGGTATACAAATTTAAGTTCTTACTTCACCAAAGGAGGATCTGCTTCTGATATGAGGATAGTTCCAAATTCTGAGCCTAGTTTCAACAAATTAGAGCCCTATCCACATTCAAAAGGTCAAATGAAGTCCTGAAATGATTAATAGGCCGAATTCCATAGAGGGTAATAAATTTTGGTTACAGACCCGAGCTACAGAGGAGTTGAGAGCTGCAGGTCTGAGATTTCAGGCCTTTATTAGGCCAGTTCTGTGATCAACAGGTCTGCAACTGTGCTACAAGTCTAAGGAATAGAGTTGCAAGTTTGTGTATTTT
Organism: Pinus albicaulis; assembly: GCA_034641835.2. Classification (NCBI taxonomy): domain Eukaryota; kingdom Viridiplantae; phylum Streptophyta; class Pinopsida; order Pinales; family Pinaceae; genus Pinus; species Pinus albicaulis. The sequence goes on from JAXQQM020085363.1 coordinate 199,706, forward strand.
AGTACTTCCACAGGCCGCATGTCAGAGGTTCCACAAGGGCCGAGAATCTCATTATTACAGAGCCAAAATTACTGTCTTCGAAGGTCTGAGATAAGGAATGTAACAAAAGTTAAATTTAGCTCACAAGATATAACCCAAACACCTTTCCTCTTTACTAAACTTTTTTTTGTACTTCCTTAACCGAGTTTTTCTTTACTAGGAGTGATGAGGTTACTTTGGTATTTATAGTTGTTTGCCACAATGAAAGGACATGTTGGTTGCCTTAAGATCCGACTTAAGTGCTAGAGAGCCAACCTGACATTTAGTCTACCTGTTCAACAAATGTATTAAAATTTGCATTTTTAAGGTGTCATCTTGTGCATGCTTATTATTGAATTTATTTCAGTCATTAGATGATGGTGGATTTACAATTTTTTGAGTGTCTGCAATTTCCACCATAGGAGGCTTATGTTACTACTGCTATCACACTTCTGTTTTTCTGTTGTGAAACTCATTTATACACTGATTTCTCTTCTGTTAACACTGTGTGTGCTTCAGGTAGTCCTCAAGTCTGTCCTTTAAGACAAACCAGGCTAGCTTAATTCTTCTCTTTAAATTTGTTTTCAAATCTATTCCTTTTGCTGAGCTAAATCAACCATTAATTTTGTTCTTCCATACTAGCTTGCACAAGCCTAGAACAGGACTCACTAAAATCCTTTGACTGATCTGATTTTGGCCTTCAATTTCTGATATGAAGACAATATTGAAACTATAATAAGGTTTGTCTTTGGAGCTCAATATTCCACAAAAAAAACAGTTTTCAATTAGTCCTTGAAAAACAGGCCTAAACAACTCAAAACAACTCCTTTTTTTCAGAAGATACAATGGTCAAAACAACCTTTGATTTCAGTCCACAGTGGTAACTATTCAACGTTAAACTAGCCCATATACCAGCAGCCTAAGGCATCTTTCTTAAGGTTTTCAAGATTAGGATAATTCTTCAACAAAGACTAGGACATCAAAAGGATCTGGGACTTGTCATCATATAGATAGGGGCATATATAACAAGGCTATTTTAACCATTAGGTTTTGCTAGGGCATCATATAGTCAAATATCTATGACATGCTTCAATAGTGCTTGCCATCTTATTGACATCAAAGACAACTTTGGTCAACACTCTCAAACATTCTAAAATCATTCTAGAAACCATGCCTGAAGCTAAGCTAGACTCCTAAGATCTAACCACCAAGTATGTGTAGGTTGTAGTGATTTGAGGCATTCATTCTAGCGGTGCAGTGATTAGGATGTGAAACTTGGAGGTGGAGCCTAGGCTGAGATTTTTCAGAGGCTTTTAATGGCATCAAATATGGAAGAGGAACATGCAAAAATGACTTCTTGTAGGGCTTGACGTAATGCCTTTGTTGGAGCAGCCAAGCATGCACTCTGAGACTTGTTTCTATCATGCTAGATAATTGTATCTACAGGTCTGAATGACTCCTGAAATGGGTCCAAATTCAAGTTTTTTTGGGTAGCATGTAGCAGTTGATCAGCTAAAATTGAGTATTTTACCATTTTATGGGGTTGTACCACCAGTTGTGCATCGTAGCATTAATTCTGCCAATATATTGTTAAACCATCTTATGAGAGCAACCATGGTAGATTTTGGAATTTCCAAAGAACAAACATTTTATGGTTGGAATTCAAGTGTCAAGGAAACATACGATGATAGTGACCCTGACTATCTTTCAGCAAACACCTTTTACAACAAAACATGATATATATAATTTTACAGCAAAACACGATATATACTCCTTTGAATATAAAACAGCACATAAGTATTTCCTCATGGTGTGGTTTATTCATGATAGGAAAATTTCCCTCTAGAGCTATTATGCTATATGATGGGTAGTCTTAGCTGGTGATCTGATGCAAGGTTTTGAGGCCTATTTGGCATAAGACTGTTGCTATTATAGAACAGAAAATGGAAGCCATTTTCATTATTTAGTATATCCCCTTCTCCAATGTGATACTCATCAAGTTAAGAAAGAGTTAAGTGTAAAAAGAAACAAACAACAAGTAGTGTATTATTCCTTGTGTTCACCTTCATCTGATTTGTTTGTACAAAGAGGGATCTATTCTAAAGAAGTGTTTTATGGCCTAAAAGATGTTAGGCCTAATTGTGTAGAGTGCAGCTCCTTGCCATGGTCAAGAGGTATGTTTTAAAGGGGATTCCACTTGGCACACAATCCTAGGTTGCTTCATTTCCTAACAAATGTAATTTTTTTATTTTTTATTTTGTATTTTGAGGTTGATTCATTTATGGGGGTGGGGGGGGGGGTTAGTTATAGTAACCTAAGTTTATTTATTTCCCCTTAACCATTGTTTCCTATTCTTGGAGAGATATTTGGGTCAGTGGAGAAAGAGCCTTAACTGCCTTTTCTATTTTGAGATTGTAATTGGTTTGCATTTATGATGAGTGATGAATAACCTAGATCGAAGGAGTGCTGCCCTAGATGGCACCTTAGCACATTTTTTAAGGTCACTCCATTTTATAGATCTTGTTGTAACTTACAATGGCCATGTTGACAATCCTGCACACATTTTTAGGGTGTATTCTTAAGGGGTGAATTGGCTACTTCCTTGGAGAGTATAAGCTAGCTCACCCTGACCTATTGGGGATATGTTGACTTACTAATAATGATATGGGTGAGAGTATGGAGAGATAGTTGGGTCATTTGAGAAAGAGCCTTAACTTCCTTTGCTATTTTGAGCTTATAATTGGTTTGCATTTATGATGAGTGATGAATCACCTAGATCGAAGGAGTGCTCCCCTAGCTGGCAGCCTGGCACCTTAGCACATTATTTAAGGTCACTCCATTTGCTAGAGTTTGTTGTAACTTACAATGGCCAAGTTGACCATTCTGCACACATTTTTAGGGTGTATTCTTAAGGTATGAATTGGCTACTTATGGTCTCAATACCTTTTATGCCTCTGTTACATTATGCATTTTATCCATTACTGCAATAGGTAATCTACAGCAATTTGTTATCTCTTTTATTGTAATTTATTTGTCTTTCTACTCTGCTCTCATTCATTGCTATATTGATATTTTTATAGTAAATAATTTACTCCTAATGGTGCAATTAAGTTGGTTTCAAAGGATTCATCACCATATAATGTAATAGCAATGGGAACCCAGGACTATAGCATCACTGCGTGGACCACAGCTAGTCCATGCCCTATTTTTATTTTTGATAAGTCTTAGAGCCATTAGCTAAACATTATAATTGGTTTGATGCCCCAATCTAACTCTAAAGTTAATGCTATGAGATTCACTATATAAAACACTTCTACCTACTCCATAGAACTAATCATCAAAATATGCCCATGCACCATCCTTACCCACTTCTACAACAATTTTCCTAGGAGTCTTAGGTGCTCTTGTCTGAGGAAAACTATTTTAAAGAATTGAGACCACATCAAATAGGAAAAGAACATTGAATAGGAAGAATTTTCCTATCTTTAAATAAGTTGACATTCCTAGCTTGCTAAATACCCAAGCTAGGATCTAGGGAAGTTCTTTGTAATCCTTCACTGAAGAGTTATGACACCAACCTCTTAGACCATTTTCAATTGTGCCACCAATTCATATATTTTTCAACCTAGTCAAATGTTTATTCTCCCTCTAAACTTGCATAGTGTAGTTACAGTCCATGACAAGATGTTTATTGGTATTTTCACATACCTTGCATAAACTGCACCTATTGAGTCTTGCTCTATTCCTTCTCAGAATATTATACCAAGTCAAGTATTTTTGTTTAGTGCAAACCACATAAAATTCAAGCCTTGAGGGATATTTAAATATCCAAACTCTCCTCCACCACACATGATTCCTCTTCTCCCCATCTAAATTAATAGCGATATATCTAGCTTTTGGGGTATAAGCCCCAAAAGGGTTCTTTGATCATATGAGCTTGTCTATATTCTTAGTCAATCTGACATGGCTAGACTTGAGTCTTGCAATAAAAATGCCCTAGGAATGAGAATCATCACCTCTAAAATCTAATGAAATCCACCTTTGACCTCCAAATATAAGTAATTTTAGGAACTACAATCTGAGAAAGATTAAAGTATCTTGTCCCTCAACAAAGGAACCATATGGAGTCATAGGTCAACATGGGCAATTAATCCATAGGGGGAACCTTGTTTCATTCATATTGGAAGTTGGATGGTGGTTGAAGAGTTCTTTCATAATACTATGTGGCTGATACACTTGTTGCACCACCCTTCATATTTTATCCAATAGTTAACTTATCCGCTATCCCTGTCTTCTAAAATTCCAATTTTCTGACCCTGAGATTAGTGCTCTTGGAGAGGGATAAAGTTAATAACACTTTCTCATGACAAGAGGCATCAAAGGAGAAAAAAAGCCATATGATAGGTTGGAAACAAACAATTATGCCTAAATTGGAATGAGAAGCAGGGATAGTAAGACCGATACACAAAGCTCCATGTGTTTCTCTCTGGCAAACAGATTAACCTTATCTAATAGTTATCAACTATGTCCATCTTCTAAAATTTCAATCTTTTGACCCCAAGATCAATTCCCTTGGAGAGGGATAAAGTTAATAAAACTTTCTCATGACAAGAGGCATTAAAGGAGAAAAAGTGGCACCTGATAGGTTGGAAACAAATAATTAAGCCTAGATTGGAATGAGAAGCAAGGTTAAGAAGGCAGGTAAACATGCTTCAACTCTGACAAAAAATGGTCTTTATGTCAAAATTTTAAGGAAAAAGATACATGGGGAATAGGGAACTTGTCCACCTTGTGGGAGTCTTGAAATGATGATGTCCTTAAAGGATTAAGCATAAGGAATAATATGATCCAAAAAAGTTTAACAAGTAGTTGGATTTCCCAAGATGTCCAACATGGAGAAAAGGAAGACTTTTGGGAGTATGCATGGGTTGGACACCAGCCTCTCAGAAGCATCCAAGCTCTGGACAGAATCAGGTCAATTTGGGGTGAACCAAAACAAATAATTATTGGATCAGTCCCAAAAAACTATTTGGGTTCTATCGCTAAAATCAAATGGAAACATCCTTTAACATTACCAACAAATGTCTCTACTCCGAACTGATGAGGCAAAGGCAATCAAGGAGGCTCTATGATTTAGACTCACTAAATTCCAAAGCGAATAAGATGGCTTGTGTTGAAATCCCACATCAAGAGGATCCTACTCACTTAAAGAAGGATATGGCATGGTTCTATTAGAAGAGAATCAGATTCTTAGATTAAAGCCTGGAAGAAAATATGGAACCCAGCAATATGGCCCAAAGTTGCAGCATTTCAGTGGATAACAATGAAAGGGAAAAATAATTACACAAGAAAATGTGAAGAGAATAAGTGTACAGTGCCCAACCAGGTCTAATGGATGTTAAAGGGATGAAGAAACCTATGATTACATCCTGACACAACGTTTTTTTGAAAAATAGGTATGGGCATCATGGACTGAAATGTTTATAATTGTTTCCCCTTTGAAACAATGAATTTAGGAGCTAATTTGAAAATGACCAGCCCCACATGGAAATCATAGGTTATCAAGAAATTATAGAAATGTATTAAAAAATTCATATTATATGAAGTCAAATGTAAATTGGGTTTATTTCGGGTGGTTAGGAGGAATGATTGTTATCCTCCCCACCCAGGTTCAATTCCCACAAGTGATATGATGAGCTCATATCAAGTGTATTGTTGCAATGGCTTCAAGCCTTCTTGTTGAATAGTTTTGAGCCCTGAAGAATATCTTACCCTTTCTACATGCTGGAGGGTGAGATGTTTTGTTACAGGGAAAAAAAATTATGTGAAGTCAAATAAAGAAATAAGGAGCCTTACCAGAGGTAGAAGCCTTCTCAGTTGAGGGTATAATCCTAATCAAATCTTAAGGATTCCAAAGGATTGAAAAATAAGATAGACTCCAAATTTCTAATTAACATCTTGAACAGGACAGAAAAAGTCAATAACTGGTTCATTGATGGTAACATATGCTAGATTATGAGGGCTTTACAATGAATAGAGGTTTCCTTCTAAGTTCCAAGTTCTCACACACAAAGAAGTCATAGAATAAGTTTGTGGATTGGCTAGCCAACCAAGTCATTGTCAAAGAATCGAGCCTTGAGCTTATTAAGATTAACAATGTGATTAAGGAAGTGATGGGCCTTAAGTTCCCCCTGGCCTTAAGTTCCCCCTCGCCTCCTTAATGATGGAATTTCTGGAAATGTGAAACACCTCTCTTACAAAGATGAGATTAATAAATCCACTGCAAGGCAAGGATTGCTCATGTAGGGAAAAGGCTGGGAGAGGTGCTAGACACAAATTGGGTAGATGGAATTCATTAACGGAAAGGTAACCAAGACAGAGATTAGAGGTATAAACCTCTAGATTTCCTTCATTCAATATCAGTACGAAGTGGTATGAGAAAGTAGAGTGATGGAGTCCTCGCCATCATGCCATGGACATCCAAAGAAGTTAGAAGGCAACCGTTGGAACTTTCCAAGATCAAAGCATTTTCATGTTGGGCATATACAAGCATGTTTGAAAGTTGTATGCACAGTGATAATAAAACTCAGTTAGAGCTGAGTTTTGTACATTTTGAGAAAAAAATGGATAAAAAGGGGTAGGAAAAATAACCTTAGAAAGGAAAATAGCTTATCACAAATGCTGATTCAACTATGTTGACTTTATGGCAATATAAATATTCATTATCCAAGTAAAAAAAATGGAGAACCGTTGAGTATAAATATATTATGAATTGTCCTCGATTTCATTATATGGTAAGGCTAATTGGGACTTTCTCATAGAAAAAATTCAGGCTTTTGGTTTCAATGAGTGTGGTGAACTGGGCTTTTGAATGCATCTCAATTGCTTCATGTGTACTTCTGGTAGTAGGAAAACGACACCCTGAGATTGATCAGGAGGACAACACGTGGATCTCATTCTTATTTATGATGCCGGTGGCTACTCATTCTACCCTCCCTGGCCATACATACATATTATAGTGGTTCGGCTCTTATACCGCATTCTATCACCAATTCAATTAATCCACCGGCCTAAGATCTAGGGTATGAGTTAGCGAAGTACTTAACTCCCAAAAGGGTTAGCCCCATACCCTTTGAATTCACTATATTATATATGTAATTACGTAATTGAAATTAGGGGAATTTCAAGTGGTTTTAAGGTCACTTTGAGTCATTTGAAGGAGGGATTTGAAATGAGGAACATTCCAATTTTGACAAAGTGTTAAGAGGATCAAGACATAGTTGCCTTTTGTCCCCACTTTATTATCATTCTCGCAGATACTTTGAGAAAGCTTATCAAAGAAGCAAGAGAATGAAGTCTCACCTAAGCCATTTCAATGTTTGATCTCTTCAATTTTTTCTTCTGCCACTCAGCTACAGTTTGGGGATGGGGATGTCATATTCCTATTAGGAGAAGCTAAACAATTTATCAATACCATCCAGATTCAAGCATAGTTTGGGCCGGTCTATCAACAAGGAAAAATATAGTCTTGTTTTATCCTTTAATGTCAATTTGAGAATAAAAATAAGAATTTTGAAGGTTCTAGCATTCAAAGAAGATGTGCTCCCTTTCCTTCCAATTATCACAGAAGGCAAAAATTAAAATCACCTAACATTGCATCAAGAACATCATGCATGATAGCTACTCTAAGCTTTACATTTTAATAGTCCTAAATGTGCCTGGAGTGATAATTTTGTCCATACCTTTCTCAGATGTTTTTCAAAGTTCATCAGATCGATCTGATGTATTATGAAAAAATCATTGTTCTTTGGAATCACCTTCTTCCTCGTTATTTCAAATTCACAAGACTTCCCATTGTTGTTAGCACCGTCCTTCTCACCTTCCTTTTCGAGGTTTTGAACCTTGTCCATTGTTCATAGCATCATCCTTCTCACCTTCCTTTCTCTCTGAAACTTTTTCCATGTTGAAAAATCGATCCACACCTTCCTCCCGAATTTGGCAGTGAAATCCCTTCCTCCTGTTGAATTTTGCAGTGGAATCCAATGTAGAAAAAGCATCGAAAGTCCTCTCCTCTTGCAACAGAATCCAAAGAGTATCCAACTGTCTCTGAAACTCCTGAATTCTGCAGTCGAATCCCTTCATCCTGAATTTTGCAGCGTAATCCAATGTAGAAAGAGCATTGAAACTCCTCTCATCTTGCAGCAGAATCCAAAGACTATCGAACTCTCTCCCAAATGTGAGAAACAAAGGAAAAAATTAGCGGGAAAGCCAATTTTAATAGGCTACTCCAAAAATGTCCCAAAATGTCAATTGCAGTGAATCCAAAGAGAATCGAACTCTCTCCCAGTGTGAGAACCAAAGGAAAGGAGAAAAATTAGCGGGAAAGCCAATTTTAATAGGCTAATCCGAAAATGTCCCAAAATGTCAATTGCAGTGGAATCCAAAGAGAATCGAACTCTCTCCCAGCGTGAGAACCAAAGGAAAAAAATAGTGACATGATAACCAAAGGAAAAAAATAGTGGGAAAGTCAATTTTAATAGGCTTGTCAATTGCCATGGTAGGTTACGGTGATATTATTGAGGTTAACTTTTGTCTAGTTGAGAATGTTGTTAACATTTGGGTTAATTTTAGATTTTTTTTTAATTTTAATTTTAATTTTTGAGTAAAAAGATGTAAGTTATATGGAGTAATAATTTTGAAAACCCACATATCGATTATTAAAGAAAAAGAATAAGTTATATTTAATGATTTTGAAAATTTATATATTGATCATTAAAGAAAAGGAGTAGGGGGAAAGTAAATTATAATATATTAATGAGTAGGGGGAAAGTAAATTTTAATATGTTAATTTTAGATTAGTTGAAATGTCAATTTCTTAGTAAGTTATGTTGTTATTATTGAAGTTAATTTTTTTATTTGAGCATGTTGCCAATATTGAGCTTCATTTTATTTTAATTTTAATTTTAATTTTTGAGTAAAATGATGTAGGCTATATCTAATGATTTAGAAAACCTATAGAGTGATCATTTTGGCATGATGGCATGAATAAAAATTATTGAAGAACTCCTTAATATAAGCAAGTATGCTCATATAAAGAGGGAAAGGGGACATGAGGTTTGCACATAAAGGTAATATCTACTAATCCTTAAAGAGGTGGAAAATATCTTCAAATGTATGAATAATGTTATCAATATTTTCAAATTTATGAATAATGTTATCAATAAACTCAAGTAGTTGTAGGTAGTCCATTGTTTTCCATAAACTTCACTTAGAACTCATTAACACACTATTAGAAGCTAGTCATAATTTAGTTTAAATTAGTCACTCACATTAGTCTTTTTTAGTTGTATTTCTTATTAGCTAGTCGTATATTTTAGCCCAAGACTAAATTATTCATTTATGTTAGTCGATTTTTAGTTGGGTCACTTAATTGCTCATTTTTTGTAGTATTTCACTTGGAAAATTTGCAGTGACTAACTTTTTTAGTCACTAATTTCTCATTTTCTACTAGTTATACATATCAAGTCGAGACCTAAAGATGCCTCGGAATTAATTAAAAATGACTAGCATAAATCCAAAGTGACACAATTAAAAATGACTAGCATAAATTACAAATCATATACTTGTTGCACTAGTTAGTTGGGCATATTTTTGTTCTTTGACTATAGTGTTCATTTTCGTTAATCATTTTTTATTTTGTCACTTATTATCTAGTCATATATTTCAGTCCTGGACTAAATTAGACATTTAAGTTAGTTGTTTTTAGTTTAGTCATTTATTATCTAGTCGTATATTTTATCTCTAGACTAAATTAGTCATTTAAGTTAGTCATTTTTAGTTCGGTCACTTGAAATTGCTCAAATTTAGTAGTAATTCACTTTAAATAATTGCGGTGACTACTTTTTTAGTCACCTAGTCATTAATTTTTATCAGTTACAATATCTCCCTCATGATATCAAGCAAAACCACCGAAACCGGCTGTCGTAGCGGTGACTACCCGGAGCGTGACGCCATCGGGCCCTCATCGGGCTCGGGATGGCGGAAAAACAGAACCTCCTTGACGGCTTTTAGGGCCTGAGATTCCTGCGCCGTCTCCCCTTCGAACGAGAAGCTCTGGACGAACTTTTCCGCGACTGCTTGCCAGGAGCGGGTTCCCCGTTTCCGCTCTTCCTCCAGGTACCAGGCCTGGGGAATTGTACCCAGGGAGTGGACAAACCTGTGGACCCACAACTCCTCGGGGTAGCTGGCGCTACGCCACTGTTCCTCGCACGCCCGCAAGTGCTGTCGCGGGTCGGAAGCTCCATGATGTTTAAGTGTAATGCAGGGCCCTTCATCCTCTTTGAAGCGTGCCCGTAGTGCATCCGCCACACACTCCCATCGCGACAGAGTGTTGCGGTGATTGTTCCACCATCGTCCCGATGTGGACTTCAAGGCCACATCCAAAAGTGGTATTCGACTTTCCTCTGGGACCCGGTCTTCCACCTTGGCAATAAAAGTATTCACCGCTTGCATGTTTGATAATGTGGGGTATCCGCGGATCTCAGTCCCTACCCACCGGACCTGAGTGATGGAGGCACATCTCCGCGTGGTGGTCTCATACCCCCCTTGCTGCCAGTCTTCCCACGCAAGCTCGGATCCGAGCTCCGAGCTCTGCACACTCCGCCAACTGATAGACCCTGTTGCGGTCGGGTTGATGTAATCGTCCCGCTTCCTTGCAGTCATCTGATAGAGATGGTCCATCATCTGAGCATCCTCCCGACTGTCCACCGGTTCTGTGTATTGCGGACCCTGATACGGGTCGAGAGGCTGAGTGACCCTTACCTCCCCGTCCTCAAAAATCATCAGCTCCTTCTTGAGGTCGATGATCGCGTAATTCTCAAAAGCCCAATCAATGCCAAGTAAAGCAGGATAGGGGTCCTTATCGCCCATGATATCAATAACCTCAAAGTCGGTGTATGTCTTCACCCCCGCAACGTTGACCTCGACACCCTCAAGTCGGCCGATTGGCAAAATACAGTACTGGTTCGCCATCCTGAGTTGGATTGGGGAATAGGCGAGCCGTGGCTTTCCAAGAGCCTCCCATGTCTTTCGTGGCAATATATTGACGTCAGACCCCAAGTCCAACATGGTGTCGCTGATTTGGAATCCCGCGACCTGCGTGTTAAGCCGGAATTCTTTTCCTGTTCGTTGCTTGTTCCGCTTGACGCGTTGCACGTATTGAGGCCTAGCGTCCACCAGATTCATGGGTTCTGCGTGCCCCTGCAGCGCTTCGTCTAACACATGCTTGAGCTGCTGCCGCAGCTCAGCGTCATCGACAATCCTGAGAAATAGCCAGAACCAATCCTCGACCACAGCATCTGCGGCGTTCTGAACACCGGTTTCCGGCCGCCGGGGCTCCTCCAGCCCTCCCTTGTTCCGCAACTGGGCGAATGCCTCGACCGCCTCCTGAAAGTACTTCTTCTGGACTTCGGGCCTGATCAACTTCTTTGGGGATGCCGGCCGCACCACTCATGCTGGCTCCTTCTCGTGGGCATCCTCTTCAGTCCTCTTTCCGCCTTGGGTTACTATCGCAACGTTCTGCCTGTCGGGAGTTGCGGTGCTGCGCAGTTCTCAGTTTACCAGGTTCGCTCCCCTCTGCCGCACCCGTTCTTCCCACTTCTTGATGAGCTCCGGGCAGTCTTCTGTAGCATGGGCGTTGACCCGACACTGGGAACACCAGGGTCGTCGCGGAAGGGGACATTCTCGAGCCACATGACCCTCCTGGTCACAATTGTAGCACTTTACCGGACCGCGTCCTCCAGTTCGGCCTCCCCGCATGCCGCCACCTCTTCCCCTTGTAGCCTCGTTCACCCTGTACGAGGGACGATCCAGTCGATCCGCAAGTGCGTCAAGCGCCCTGCACTGCTCAGTGTTGTGCGTCGTAGACACACAGAATTCGCAGTATATATTATTCGGCACCGTGGAGTACTTCTGTAATATCGGGCACATCCGAGGAGGATGCCCCATCGTTCGGAAAATCTCGCAGTACTCTGTGGTGGAGGACCCCGGTTGCGGTGGAAACCCCGCAAAGGCCTGTTGCGGCTGGTATACTCCCTGCGGGTTCATTGCCGCGCCACCTCCTGGTGGTGGACCCCCCTGGATTGCCGCAACTGAGGGTCCAACTCCTGCGCCGCGCAACCGAGGACATTCGGTTGCGACGTTCCCCTCGACCAGGCAATGAGTACACCAAACATTCGGTCGCGCTGGTCTTGCTGGCTGAATTTCCTTGAGCTTCTCAGTCAAGCTGGCGATCTGGTTTTGCAACCCTATCAGAGAAGGGTCTTGCGGGGCCAGCCCCCCCTGTATTCCTGGGGGTATCCCGCCATGGCTTCAATCTTCATGGCCTGCTCCAAAGCATCCTGCAGATTATCAATCTTCTGCTGAGTGAGAGGGGTTCGTGTCAAGGGGAGCAGAGTCTTGATGAACCAGTCCCTCTGGTGGTTTGGATCGATCGGGTAGCTCAGTTTCCCGATCGCATCCTTGAATCGCCGCATCAACTCCCACGCGGTCTCACCTTCCTTCTGCTTAATTTCCCACAGCTCGGACAGGCCCTGCTGGTCTGTCTGGGGAAGCTTGAATTCGCGCACAAAATCCCGCTTCACGTCCGCAATTACAGGGTTAGGGTGCGCCTCGGACCACTTGATGAACCAACGCAGAGCTCTCTCTCTGAGCGTGGTTTGGAATTCTATTAACTTCCCTGCATCCGGCGTCTGTCGAGCCCTCCAGATGGCTTCGCACAGATACCAGTGTTGTTCTACGTCGTCATTTCCCCGGCCAGAGAACTCTGGGTACCGGGTGAAAGATCTAGCCATGTGTACTTGCGGAGAATTAACCAGGATAAAACCTCCGGGTCCTGGTTGCGTAACGGTCCCACTAGGGAAAATACTACTACTAGTGACGCTGCTGCTACTGGGCGTTACCGACGCCGCTGAACTACTATATGACTGATGAACTACTATATGACTGACTTAATGCTTGTAACTGAATAAAAATATTTCTTAAAGGTTGATAAAGTACCAGGGGAAGGTCGGGATCCTGGCCATGTGGAAAGCGGGACGTAGGGCTGCCTGGAGGGGTGGGTGCCGTCTGATCCTGGAACATCTGCTGCATCACGCCGTGCCATTCGTCATCGAAACTTTCTTCGGGCTGCATATTTCCATTATCTTTGCTAGTTGTTACTTCTCTTTCTCGCGTCACTGGGCTCCCATGCACCCACTGTACGTCCGCTGCCGTCTCGTCTCCTGTCCGGGTATCCAAACCCATGGGTCTTGTCTTATGAGGCGCCTCCTTATGATTTTTCCTCTCGATCTCCCTTCTCTTCAAATCTCTCATTACCCTTCTTCGCCACCTATCGGCGATCTGTGCCCGCCGATGCGCACGTGACTCCCGCAACTTGCATGCGGCCTCAACGTCCATCCCCCGCTCCCCACTCTTACTGTCTACACAGCATCGGTCCCCTCAATCCTTCCCCCAGTACGGGTAGCTTACGCTTCCATACTCATTTTGTGGAATTCAATCAACCCTTCGTCCACCATCAGGGCTTTGATCCACAGCGGAATCTCCTTTAATAGCTTCCCCCTTAGCCCCGAGTGGAAGATAGCCACAGCTTTCGAGAAGGACTGATAGCACTCAGTAGCAAACTCCACCGTGTATCCTTCCAACGTGGTCCTTACCCAAAAATCCACCGCGCGGGTTAGTTCAGTGTCTACCCGATGCAGTGCTACCAGGTCTTCGTGCGCCCACCTGCGGTTTATCTTCCGCGAGCCTTCTTGGGGCACCGTCGCTCGTAACCTTCGCAACCAATTGTAAAGGTCGGTAGGGAACCTTCCCCAGAAATTTTCGTACGTATCACTGGCTGAATCCGAGAAAAGAACGATCTCCTTGATCGCGGCCTCCTTCTTCTTGGTCAGCTCCGCCTGCTGAGTAATGAAACGGTCAAGATGATCATCCCACCATCGCCGTATTGCTCCTTCAAAAATCCTCGAGACCATGATCTAGATCCCCTCAGAACATGCAGGTCCCGGCAACGGAACCATTTGTTGGCGAAAAGTCAGGTCTCGCGGGCAAGACCCAGGTTCAAAGGGTTGTGGCCAACAAGGGGTTTGGAGTAGTCTAGGAACACGCCGGCATTTTCACCCTGCTCTTGGGGAGCAGTGCGTCTCACCCGAGGCGTGCCGCGACCACATGCATAAGGGGATGAGATCACTGGTAAGGAATAAATCCGCAACCAAAGAAAGAAAGTGCATCCATTACATATACCAAATTACACATGCATGATCTCTAATTAAGTATTCAGACAGGCGCAACTTAAAATTTTTAAAGCAGTGTAAACACATTAGAACACATGAACAACGTATTGAGACATCAATCCTTCCTTATATTATGCTTCTGGCCGAATACATGATTACATAGCTTTCTTCCCTGATAACTCACAGGTCAGATACAGCTGGGTTTTAGAACAGAAGGGAAGAACATAGAAAGTAGGAACCCATAGAAAGAACAGGTCTGATCCTTCTGTGGCTTCTCTGCGCATCCATTCAACCTTTAACAATAACAATGACCTCTAACTTCTTTCTTCAGCCAGGTGATCGCCCTTTTATTCACCCGCTCGTCGCGACTGGCGGCTTCTCTGCGTCTTCACTCTGGCTTTTCCCGACTTCTCTTCTGATGTCTGCATGTTCCTCTTTCTGTTTTCTGCTGTATTTCTTTCATCTGTACTTATCTCTGTTCAATCTCCAGTTATCAATTGCTTCCGCGCCACCTTGGTAGCTCCGCAACTCCTGTTTGCTGCGGCGCGGTCGCGCTAGCTATGTGTATTTCTTCCGCAACTCAAAAAGAGTCCAGTTCAAAATTTCTTGGCCGAAAATTCAAAAACTTAAAACAAAAAACAAGGGCCCTCAACAAAGCAAAATAGGAATTTTACAACTCATAGACTCATTTCTACATTCATGTTGAATCTAGAATGTGACGACTTAATCTTTTAGGTGTTCCAGAACTTTCACACCAACATCAAATCATCTCATCCATACCGTGTCAAAACAAGCATGCAAAATATTGTTTCCTTGTTCCTAGAAGGAGATGTCGACATCTGCAAGATATTGAGATCCAAACATTTTACCATTTGGAGGAAGGAACTAATTGTGTCACCAACTTCCTATGATCTAGTGGAGAAGTTGGTCATGCAAAACATAAAATTTCTCATAAGGGTGTTGACTAATCAGGACCTTAAAAAAATTGATGGAGGAAGCAATAACAAAGGTGGTAAAACCTGTAGCAAGAATGAACTAAGAAGCATAGGACTATGTTTTATTTGCAATGGACCTTGGGCACTTAATCATTCATGTCCAGGTGAGAAGGAGGTAATAAGGGCAAAATAGCTAGAGACACCTTCAGATCATGAGGATTCAACTATATTCAGGTTTATAGGTCTTTAGGAGAGAACACACGAAGGATTCGAGCAGTCAAGTACAGATGGTGGGCAACATCACAATGGTTTTTTAGAGAGATTTGCAGGATAAGCCAATGATAATAATTTATCTTGACAAAGTACATGGGGAAAGGATGGAGGTAATTCCTCCTAACGATGTGGTAGAATCTTGTACAGTTGGGTCCATAGATATCTAGGAGAACATCCATAAAGAGTATGGGAAATAATATGTAGATAACAGTCCACCAATACATCCATATTTGACAACCAGAGAGGGTGAACAAAAAAAAAGCCGCACACGTGGAGAAGGACAGGAAGAAGACCAACATGATGAGCATGGTCATGAGGGGCAACATGAGAAATATAGTATGTAGGTTGAGCTATTTCTAGAGATTCGGTCAAAGGTTCAATTTGGAGCTATGATAGTTGAGCATCCGGTGCAGACAGGTACACAGGAATTGAATAGGGCACCAAAATTTCTAGTAGAGGACTTTCAGGAAAATATCATGCGTTTCAAGATAGATCTTACGATGTTGAAGCAGAGAGTCTAGACAATCTGAGAAACAATCTTACAGGAGAATAGGAAAATTGAAGAGCTCATAGGGGTAATTGTTGAATCAAGGACCAAGCTATCCAATGTTGAGGAATGACTCAATTCCCTCATACAGTAGTAAGAGGAGTACAATTGGGAGTTCCAGAGAAACCCTCTACATGAGTACATAGAGAAGGCTTGCAACACTATCAACCTGTCTTTATACAATGGGGAGAGTAGGACATAGTTCTCCAAATGGATCATGTTGGGTGAACAAGTGTGTAATATTCCTAAATTAGCATGCAGCTAATAGGATTATTAATTTTGCTCTTAATATCTAGTTAGATGAATAAATGGGTAAGGAGGCCCATAAGTTGCCTAAGTAGGCATAAAATCCCTCTTAATGTGGAAAGGGATCATGTTAATAACTAGATCAAACATCCTCATGTGTGAACAAGGTCTAATATGTATGGACAAGGTCAAGTTTGACCAAGTCAACAACATTAATATGTGAGGAGTGGATCATAAATAAAGACAGCTCAGTGTGAATGAAGATCAATCTAGCTAGTCAAAATAAAGACACCTTGGGTGTAAAAGGAGAAAATTCATGGAGACTAAGTCATGGTTGACTAAATCAAACAATGCTGTAAATAGAAGAGTGGGACTAATGGAGACAACGTAATTTTGGAAGAGGAGCCTTTGCATGGAAGTAACCTCATGAATGGGTGGGACCCATGGTGAGGAAGCTCATCATCTATATAATGGAAGGAATGGCAGCCATAGGGGCATGATGGAGAATATTAATTTGTGATTGGGTTTGTTTAGACTTATTGCATGCTTAAGTTGTTTAGCTAAGTTTGCTGCACTATTTAGTGCAAGGGTTTTCTCATGCGGGAATTCCCCACTCTTGCTTGGAGATCTTGTTTAAGAAATTTGAGAGAGAAATTTTGACTTCATTTCCACTATCCGGCACTTGGAAAAGTAGTCACCTTCAGCTACAGTGCAGTCCCTTGCAGAAAATGCGTTATTTCTTAGGGTGTTGCAGTGGAAGGGTTAATCCCTTGTATTTTGAGCTAGTTTCCTTGAAGGAGGATCAACGTTTTCCCTGAAAAGCTAGTAGGAGTAGCTACAACCATTTATTTGTATTATCAGCCATTTTTATGCAGTGCTTCAGCTTTGCAGCGTGATTCATCCATAGATCTGCATCTTATACTTATTGTACTTCATGTTCATCAAGAAACCCTTGCTGGGTCATCTTGGATTTCTGTAAAAGAGACTAGATCTCTATTTTTGGGCTTATTTGATTAATACATGAGCAGATTTGATTTGTCTCTTTATTTCTAAGTATAAACCCACAATAAACTGCGCTGTCACTTTCTCTCATAAAAGATTGCTGCGTAGTCTGGGGTTGGAAAATGTTTTTGGCTAGGTTCAAAGATCACTTGAACTTCCAAGGGTTTTGCATGATCAAGGAGGAAAGGAGCACAAGGGGCAGGTAGCATGGTGTGGGTAGATTTTTTCTATCTACTTTTGATGGGTCACCTAAATGTCCATCTAGGGTTTGGGTGAAGGAGCTAGACACCTATGTGCAACAACATCAAGTTTCAGAAAATGAAGCCATCAAAGTAGCAGCGATGCATTTTGAAGGTAAGGCTTATGCTTGGTGGTTGTTTGAGTCCTTTTCATTAAATAATGCAAATACATCTACTTATGCAAATTTCATCAGAAGAGTAGTGGAAAGGTTTGATGAAAAATTTTATGAAACATCTTTGATGGAGAAAATCAAACCAAAACAAACAAAACCTTTGCATGGGTTGGAAGGATCCATAAACCCAACTCCATTTCAGAAAACCATTGAAGGGGATGAAACATTAAGTGATACCTCGACAAGGAAAAGTCCCCGTTACATTCATTTTTGGTCATCTAACCTTTTATTATTAGATGGACCCAAGTACACCATGTAAGACCAGTTTTACCCCAAGTAAAACTGCTTTCACTATGTTAATTAAGGAAACCCCAAATGGAATAATTAATTAAACCATAATTTAATGATTATTCCCAGTCATGTTTACCCCAAAAACAAAGAAATTAATGAGATACACCCATAGTTATCTTATTATTTTCTAGGAATAATTATTTAAATAATATTCCTTGTTAAATATGACCAAATCAACCACTATTAATTAAATAAATCATTATTTATTTGATTATATCCCAACCACTTTCTTAAAAGGATAAATAAATCATTTATTTATTTATTCCTCACTAATCAAGGGATTTGACCCAAGTCAAAGTCCCTTTCCCTCCAACAAATAATAATAAAATATTCCATAGAGGTGGATCTAGATTTGATTAACATTATTTTAATCATGCACCGAGATCTAGAATGACCCAATATTTTGTTATAAATAGGAGGGTTTTCCCCTTCATTCTTCACCTTTTGTTGCATATTAGATCACTCTGGATCTATACACTTGGTCACATTTCTGCCATTTTGCTCCCATTGAGCTCTACCTTCTACATTGGGTTTTCTACATCTACAAGAGAGAGAAAGCTTAGATCTGAAGTGCTGAGGACTACAAAGAACCCATCCCATTGGGGAGATCTGGATACACCTTCTTGTTTCCTCCCAGGTGCCCTGTAATATAAAAATTCATTCAAAAATCGTGTTCTTGTCTTGTCTGTTGGATGCATGGAGCAAACTCTTTACTTTACTGCTTAATGTCTTTCCATTTATAGATCTGTTTGTTGGAGCATTTTAACTACTAATCGCAGATCTGAAGATGTTTGGCAGCCTCTATTGTTGTTAGGGCTATTAGTTATGCGTAGCTAAAGTGGTTCTTTTTCGTACACTTCGACGAAGAATTCATACTAACAAATGGCGACTCCACACGGGTTTTAAATTACGACTGCTGTCGTTTTTCCTATTCCTGCATATCCAGCTACTTCAGACCCTAGGGTTTCTTTTCAGCTTTTTGTTTTTCCTATTTTCATGTGGTTTTTTTCCTCATAAAGCCCTCAAACATTAAAATTTCTAACTTCCGTGTGTTTCTGGCCCCATTGCGCAGGTGACCAACATCAGCCGCAGCTGAGACGACATGTTTTTTCCTGAATCGCCAGAGTCCTATGCGTCGCACTTTTGGCCAAAAAATGCGACCAAGCCTCAGTCGTAAAAACAGCCCCCCAACCGGCGACTGAGCGTAAAATCGTCAAAAACCGGCAACCCGATTCTTTTTCTCATTGCTTTTTCCGAAATTTTTCAGCCTTTTCTCTCGTTTCCGTCAGGCCACTCCCTCACCCCCCCGTTTATTTTTTTCTGATCTTTTTTGCTCATCTAAGTGGGAACCTAGCCCCCTAGGGCTTCAGTACCCTCCACTTTTGGTGGAAGAGTTTTAGCTGTTTCAGGTGTCTGATTTTTCAGAGTTTCAGCCTTGCCTTTTTCAGATCTGATACCTCATCCTCAGATCCCTTTTAATCAGCTTTTCTTCCTTTCAAATCACCTCTTGTAGTTTTGTTTGGACCCCCCTTTAGGACCTCATCCCTGTCCCTTCCTCTTTTTGCTGATTTCCCCCTTTTTCCAGCCACCTTGCCTCTGCCTCTTGGCTGTGATCTGCACCTCTTTTCAGCAGCTTCATTCTTTAGATCCCTGTCCCTTTTGACCCTAGATCTATTGGCCTCTTTTCCTTGTGTTTTGAATAGATTTTTACCCTCTTGTAGAGTAGTTTTGAGAGACCCGCCTTTTTGGGTTAGATTGATGCATAGTTAGTTGTTAAATGTTCTGTTATTTCAGCAATCTATATTGTTCTCGGTAGATTTCTTTTCAGTTACGCAGCACACTTTTTCTTGCTCTCAAAACGAAAAGGGTTTAAAAATTAAAATTAACGCACACCACACACTGACCCTAAGTGAAGAAGCGCCTGGTTAACACCGCCTGGCAAAGACTCTAAAATCAATTGTCACTGCACCTTATCTGCCCTTGAAATTACTTGATTCTGTCCCGTTCTGCTCTTTTCGGTTTCCTTCTTCCTGTCATCATTGCGCCCCCAAGGCGCCTTTCCCGGAGACTTCTTGGCCTTCACCCTCAGTTTCCGATTGATCGACCCGCTCCGCCCCGCCGTCGCCGAGCTAGTCCTCCTCCGACTCCTCTTCTGATTCTTTGGGTTCTCCTTTTCCTTCTAGGTTCTCCCCCTATCACCTTCACTATGTCTGGTCCAGGGCCTAATGCTAGTGGTGCTCCCAGCCCTAATGCCGGAACTACTACTAGCAGAACCACCACGGGAACTACCTCGACTACACCCTTGCTCCCCTTCTTGGCAGGCCTCAGCCTCCCAGATTTGGACCGGTTGATAAACGACCCTATACATCATGACGCTAGTTGGCCCGCTATGCCGACAAAGCTCCCTTCCGACATCCCAAAGTTTGAAGGTCGTGCTGGAGAAGATCCTTCAAATCATGTTCAATATTTCCACATGTGGTGTTCATCTACCTCCATTATTGATGACTCTGTTCATCTTAGACTGTTCCAACGCACGCTTACAGGCGAAGCTTCTAAGTGGTATGTTGACCAGCCCACTTCCTCCCATACCACCTTTGCAACTCTTGCCCGGGCTTTTTTATCTTACTTCCAGCTTCCCCTTCGTTATGACACCGGTATCGAACTCTTGACTTCCTTCAAGCAAACCTCTTCGACCCGCCTTTCTACCCATGTCCAGGAATGGCGAAGAAGACGGAGCCTATGTCAATCTCCTCCCTTCGAAGACCGTGTCTACATGGACTGGTTCCTTAGATCTCTCTTGTCCCCTATCGGAAAAGATGTCGCATCGCATTTTCCTCAAACCGAAGAAGATGCCCTCCAAATGGCGTTAAAGTATGACCTGATCTACGCTCAGACAGGTTATGATCCTACTGTCCTACCTGATCTCCCCAAACCCGGTGATGCCCATACACCGGGGGCCCCTCATGCCGCCGACAGTATCGTTGGATCTATCTCTCATCCATCCGCTCAACCTCTCATGAGCTATGGTTTTCCTGGGGGAGGGGGCACCACTCCCTGCACTTCTCCCCCTCCCGGTAGCACGCATCCAGGATACGGCATGCCTCATCCTTTTGCCCAACCTCCTGCTTACCTCAATATTTCCCAACCTAACCATTACCCTCATCCGCAGCCTGGTGCGCCAGCTCCTCCAGCATATGCGCTTTCGCCTCCCTTGCCTTCTCAACCCCTGCAACAACGATCACCACCCCCTCACAAGCCGGTGGTTGCACAGCAGGGATTCATGGCTACCCAACCACCTAACGGACAGGTGGCCACTCCACCTTCCCCTTCTGATTTCTCCAATTACCAGGTCCTCATGATGAACTCCGATCCCAACCCCTCCGTCGATCTTCACCTTCAAACTCGGTCTCGCCAGTACCCCACACCTCCTGCTCTGTCTGCCCCCGAGCCTCCCTCTTCAGGTTCTACAGAGCCTCTTTCGACATCCAGTGGCCCCTTACACATCCCTCAACCCAAATTTGAGGTTCATCCAAAGATTCCAAAGGGACCATTACGCCGAAATGCTGCTTCCGGTCGAGCCGCTCAATCGTACAGTATAGTAGATGATTTGGCACAATCCCCTGCTGCCATTTCCACACTGGAACTCCTCCAGTCGTGCCCTTCTCAAAGGAAGGCTCTACTATCTGTCGTGGGCGCTGTTGATCCCGCTGATGACCAAATGATTGTTTTCGACGCCACTCAATCGGACCACCCTCCTCTTCCTCCTTCCGTTGCTTTCCAAATCCCAGTCAAAATCCGGAACGCCACTGTATCCCGGTGTATAATTGATGAGGGGGCATCCACCTCTGTGATGTCCGCTTCGGTTTGGAAGCAACTCGGATCCCCTGAGTTGGCCCCTTCCACGATCACCCTTCGAGCGTGGGATGGTCATGCCTCCCAGCCTATTGGCCTGTTTCGTAACTGTCCCATCACCCTCGCCGGTAAGACTGTTTGCGTTGATGTCGAAGTCATTGACGCCCTTCTAGACTACAACATTCTATTGGGGCGAAGCTACACCTATGCCATGTCTGCTGTCCCATCCGCGGTCTTCCGCAAGATGTCTTTTCCACATAATGGAAAGATAGTCACCATCGGGACTCGCCGCCTATCTTATCATGAGCCGCCGTCTCCGACCTCCTCCGAGACGACCATCTCTTCTGTCGCCAACAAGCAAACCGTCGATCCCTTGACCAGTGTCTCCCCCGGCGTCTATAAAGATTCCACCCTGCTTGGTACTTTTCCTCACCTTCCCCCCCCTCCCCGCCATCGATCCCGCCTTGTCGAATGTTTGCATGATGCAATCGTCTCAGTCGGCCCATAAACGGCCTGCGCCTGCGCTAGTCCCCGCAACCCCTCCCCCCAGCCTCCTCGCAACCCCGCCCCCAGCCATCCATCCCGCCCACTCTGACTCCTCCTTCCTCGGCCCTCCCCCCATACCGTGTCCCCCGAACTTTTATCCTTCCGCCCTGCTCCCCCTGCCTTAACCATCTCTGAGGCCGTACCCCCTCCCTGCCATTACCCGACCGGGATGCATCCCCCTTCTGGCCTCTCCGGAGTATATTCCGTACCCGCTATGGCCACCCTCTCTCTCCCCGACGCACCTGCATTCCGTCCGGTACCTTGACCCCTGCCCGTGACCCCCCCCTGGTCACCCCAAACCTTATATGGCTTTGACACCGGTTCAACCGGTTCCCCTCGCTTCCTCCATAGCCACTGTGCCCCCAGCACCTCCACAGGACCCTTCTCCTGTTGTGACGGCTCCCGGGAAGAAAGGCAAAGCCCGAAAGGGGGCAACCCATCCAGATCCGGCCCCCCTGACATCCCTTACCCTCCCACGACCACCCAAGCCCGCCATTCGATGCGCTTTGTGTGATGTCGCCGGTCATGCCACTCACATGTGTCCTGAATTGCCCCACCTCAAGCTTCTGGTCAACGAGACATTCCCCGACTCTGATCTCCCAGAAGTCCATGTCACTATCCCCGACTCCCTCCCAAAACTCAAACACTTGCGCACAAACCACCCTTGTGCCTTGTGCGATTTTCACGGCCATTACACCCACCTCTGTCCCCGCCTCGACGAGTACCGTTCCTCCTTGGACTTGTACCGCCAGTTCAAGGCCGCTTCGATCGGACCAGAGGACATTCACATTCCGCCTCCCGCTGTTAAGCCAACGGAGCCCTCAGTCACCATTTTGTACCTGTCATCATCCATGAGACCATTGGGGAACGTTCCATCTGAATCCTCCCCTGTTGTTTCGCTTGACCTTCCTTCAGCGGTCATCTTGGGCTCAACATCCGTAGATCTGTTATCTACTTACTCTTCGGTCACCCATTGTGACGATGCACATGTGAACCTCTCTTCTCATGATGATGATTCAGGCCACTTCACCATGTCAGGTGGTTCTTCTTCTACCAGTCACCCCATCTGCTATCACGATGACGACATTATGGAAGAAATTCCCACCCCTGACTTTGTCTATTCCCCCTTACATCGAACCCATGTGTTGACACCACATCCACCTTGTGGCCATTACATCAAAACCCAATGTTTGGGTAAGGGGGCACCCACATTTGAGAGACCACGAGACGCCATTCTCCACCACTCTCCTAGTGTATCTGGTCGTGTTGACTCTAGACCCAGTATTCTTCCACATTTAGAAGAACCTCTAGAGTCCCATATCACTTCAGATCACTCTCGGGACGATACCCCTTATCGTTCCCTCATCTTACATCAGCAACCCTTAGACATTATTGTTGACCAACCCATAGCTTTTCTACGAGAGCATCAGTTCATTATCTCCAAATCCTCCTTTTGGGATAGTGACACCAGGTATGCCAATTCGGGAACTTAAAGTCCATTTGATCCCTATATGCAGTACCAAAAGAGATTGGTAATCCTCCATTTCCTTTCTCAAACTGCATAACCATAACCAGAACAAATGGCACACCACATCATTAAAATGTGTTTAGATTCCCATTTTTCTAGATACATTTTGGCATGACCACACAATGCTTGGGGGCACCTCTGCCCCCCAACCATAACCCTCCTCACCTCGTTTTTGGAGAGGAGGTTGTCTTACCAATCAAGTGTGAAATTCCTTCTCTACAACTAGCCGTTGAACTTCTCCCTGACACCCCACCGCTAGAACAATGACTCATCATGCTTGAGCGTGCCTCCGAAGACCGCCGTGTTGCCTTGCAAACCATGGAAGCGGCCAAAAAAACGCACCAAAGCTCAGTATGACCGAAAAGTCCAACCTCGCACTTTTCGCGAAGGCGACCTTGTTCTAGTATATGACCAGGCCCATGATGTCCTAGGTCATGTGAAGTTTGACTCATTATGGCTAGGCCCTTACATCATTTGTAAGGATTTGTAAGGATAGCCAGCATCTGTTTTTTCATTTTTCCTACTTCACCAAAATCCAACTCCCACCCATAAAACAGCACCAAACCCCCCTCATCTCCCAGGTCGCAGTTTTCTGCCATCTTCTAGACCAGGTCGCACTTGTTGCCCTAATACCTGCGTCCTGGGTCGTACTTTTTGCCCCAAAAAGTGCGACCCGGCCATAGAGATGAAGGAGGGGTTGTTTCTGGGGGTTTTGGGCCCTCAACCGCAAATGTAATCCATCAAAATGCAAGAGCAAGGTTAGGCCTCTCGCCTCCAACTGACAGATCTCGAATCCAACGGTCGGTTTGTCCGCTACGTTCGCCGCAAGATTTAGGGCCTTCTCTCCTCTCCACATTCACCACAACAACAATAGCAAATGAATGCTTTTGGAGGGAAAACTGCCTCATTAAAAGAGAACCCCTGTTTCTTCTTTCGACTGCTGCGACCACACCGTAGCCCCGTTCGACGAACCGTCAGCACCGCTGGATAGATCTCACCGAGCTCTCAAATGGGTTCTACTTAGTTTTTGGTGATTTGATACTTCACCCGGACACGTTTTTCCACGAAGGGCCACTTCACCGCTCCTTAAAAATCGAATTTCCTCACTTACGCCACTTGTACTTGGGGCACCATATCGCCCCCTTACTTGTCCATGTTCGTGTTGATTTTCGTCATGAGTGCCCACTTTGTACTCATGTTTCTATGACCCCCCATTAGGGCCTTTACTGTGTGGCAGCACTATACAGTCGCCCTTGTTTAGAGCATCCAAGTCGAGTCATCATTGCATTCATGGAGTCTATCCTGCACCCCACTATAGCCCTCCATCCTTCTTTGCTTGGTTCCTCCCTTGTGTCGCATATCATGACCTTCAGCCCCACTGTCCCCTGTCCCTTTCGATATTGTGTCAGTCGCCGCCATGTCATTCATGCCATTTATGCTCTAACAAGGGAAGTCGTCCATTCGCCACTCCATCCTTCCCCTTTCCACTATCATCATTGGTGTCAGTCTGTCTGTCGCTCTATTGTTCTTCTCTCGTGCCTTAGTTGAGGATCTCTCATTGCCTCACCAACGGCGGACCTCCTTCTGTCGACATCAACACATTTATTCCAGAAGCAAGGTCTAGAGGGCGGTGTACCTTGGTTCCAGCTTCCACTCTTGTTCGGTGCCTCGGATCAGGCAGGGGGATCTCTCACTTCCCTTTGACTTGATTACTTCTCCAGCTCCTTTCAGCATGATCGAGATGAGTATACTGGACAGTCCAGTGACCCAGCAGCAGCTCTTGATGATTCCCGGGCGTGTGTGAGATGTCTCAGCCCTCATGAGGGGGTGGCCCTGCAGGTAGCCCCCCACATGCCCGGATGACCTCTTCATTGCAGCCTTTGATGCCGCTCCAGATTTTGATTATGTTGGCCTTAGCCACTTGCAGCACCTCTATGATTTGCATGTATCAGTCAGATTTTGTGAGCCCTTCCCCATTTACAGGGGGCATTTGGGTTGTATTTATCTCATGTACCCAGATATTATTGTACTATTCCTGGCTGTTATCCCAGGCACAACATGTATGTGAGACTCTTCATTATGTTTTTTATCTGGCCCTTGATTATGCCAGCTGTACTCTATGGTTCGGTCCCTTGTTTACTGGACACACTATTCTTTTGTACTTTGTCACGGCGGGCATAGGTATGCCTCCCCCGCCGCCTTCAGCACAGGTACCCTCTCATAAAAAGAGACTTGTTGCACCCGCGAGTCTCGTCTCCTCAGGGTCTAGTCCTTCAGCACACTATCTACCTCACATTTCTCTCTCTGACATCCCTTTTGTTGTCTAGTGATTGTGTTCTTACAACGTACTTCGGTCATACGATTTGCTCCCGACACTCGCACGCTGGGGGGCAATCTGTTACACCATTTTTTGGTCATCTAACCTTTCATCATTAGATGGACCCAAGTACACCATGTAAGACCAGTTTTACCCCAAGTAAAACTGCTTTCACTATGTTAATTAGGAAACCCCAAAAGGAATAATTAATTAAACCATAATTTAATTATTATTCCCAGTCATGTTTAACCCACAAACAAAGAAATTAATGAGATAAACCCATAGTTATCTTATTATTTTCTAGGAATAATTATTTAAATAATATTCCTTGTTAAATATGACCAAATCAACCACCATTAATCAACTAAATCATTATTTATTTGATTATATTCCAACCACTTCCTTAAAAAGATAAATAAATCATTTATTTATTTATTTTTCACTAATCAAGGGATTTGACCCAAGTCAAACACCCTTTCCCTCCAACAAATAATAATAAAATATTCCATAGAGGTGGATCTAGATTTGATTAACATTATTGTAATCATGCACCAAGATCTAGAATGACCCAATATTTTGTTATAAATAGGAGGGTTTTCCCCATCATTCTTCACCTTTTGTTGCCTACTAGATCACTCTGGATCTATACACTTGGTCTCATTTCTATCATTTGCTCCCATCGAGCTCTACTTTCTGCATTGGGTTTTCTACATCTACAAGAGAGAGAAAGCTTAGATCTGAAGTGCTGAGGACTACAAAGAACCCATCCCATTGAGGAGATCTGGATACACCTTCTTGTTTCCTCACAGGTGCCCTGTAATATAAAAATTCATTCAAAAAAATCGTGTTCTTGTCTTGTCTGTTGGATGCATGGAGCAAACTCTTTACTTTACTGCTTAATGTCTTTCCATTTATAGATCTGTTTGTTGCAGCATTTTAACTACTAATCGCAGATCTGAAGATGTTTGGCAGCCTCTATTGTTGTTAGGGCTATTAGTTATGCGTAGCTAAAGTGGTTCTTTTTCGTACACTTAGACGAAGAATTCATACTACAATGTACTCCCCATTACATGAAGGCTTTCTTTCAAAATAAAGACATGGAGATTCCTTCTTCAAAGGAAGACCGAGATCTAAGGTCTCTCATCATATGAGGTATTCTCAAATAGATGATGAGGAGGAAGAGAAGGCCGGAGGTAATAATGTTGTGGTAATAGTGTTTTCATATCAAGATCACATCTAGTACCTCATGAAGAGGAAGATGGAGCATTGGCTCCAAAGAGAGAGACTCTTGCACTCTTGCAAGGAGTTCCAAATAATCTCACATATAGATATCATGGTATAGTCCATTCGCAGCATGTGCCATCATTAACAAATGGTGAGATTTGGAAGATAGAAGGAGATAAAGGGGAGGACAAGCATCATATGATGAGGAGCACACACCCCTCTATATTTCAAAATATTGATGCACAAAGGAGGCAAGAGGATTTGTGCAATGAAGGCAAGGACAAATCAGTCCACACACATATACATCATGCTTTATGCCTTGATGTCTCTTTGCATGGAGGCATTCCACCAGGGAGACCCCCTGATTGGAAGAAGAATAAAGTGTTCTCTCAACTTGGTGTAGCATGGACATATTTGGCTAAGGAAGGAGCCTTGGGAGAAGCTAGCACAACACAGAGAATCTTTGATGGGTTTAAAGGAGAGGTAAGCAATTTTCTGAAATGAACATTGTTATCTCCCACTCAACTATTTGCGTTGGAAAAGGAGGATTCATAAATCTATGATGACATGAGCATGATAATAAATGTCCACTCCATATCTTTTTAGTAGCCAATGATATTTCCACACACAAGAAAGATTTCTGAATATGGCAAGAGGGTATCAACACTCTTGCATGCATGGGCCAAATTAAGGAATTTTTGGAAGGAAAAAACGTTTCAAGGGGAGGTTGAATTCCATATACTTCAATCTTGTCTTGAGCAAGTTCAGCTGCAAGAGAGGCAGCAAAAGAGAGGTGATAGTACTCCAACATGTGACTTTTGCATCAAGCATGTCAAAGAGGAGAGTCATGTTATGACAGGAGCTGCATTTCAGATTTCTACAGTGTTGTCATTGTTGGGAAGCCTAGATCCATATTGGGAGTCCCAACTCTTGATGGAATATTCCAAGAACCTCTTCACATGTAAGGTTCTTGATGGGAAAGTGATGGATAGGGGGTATAAAGTGGTTGGTGGTGGAGTCATTTATTCTCATGATCAGATCTATTTGACTAGAGACTCCAAGCTAAAGGATAAACTACTTAATGCTGCCTATGAGATCTTGCTTTCTAAACCCACTGGATTTATTAAAGCATACCATACCATCCTGGAGGGATTCATGTGGGAAGATTTCAAAAAGGAGATGCACTATCACATGAGATAGTGCATAGATTATTTGCTAGTTGAGGAGGAACATAGCTCTTGGGAAGAGTTATCATTGCCACCTCCGTATTCATTGGGTGTGAGAGGGAGCTCATACATGAGCTACCTCACTGATTCAAATCAAGTGTATGGTAAGAATTATATTTATGAACACCATGATTTATTTACTATATACTTGCATTTTCTTAACACTCATGTACAGGGCATCGCTCCTAGAGGGGGGGCACTTTTTTTTATGGGCTTCATGGGCTACTTGGGACCATGAGAAATGATGTTGTTCACCATTCCCTAGAAGATTTTGGGGAGATGATGTATTCTTCATGGTGTGATTCATTAACACCAACCATCATACACCTTCTTCAAGCATGCAAGAAGAATGGGGCAGCAAACAAGTGATGGGAGAAACACTTGTTATATCATATTCTAGTAAGGGCTGGGGAGAAAAACTCGCCTGCTGGCAGCCATGAGAATCATATCAAGATTTTATCTTTATTGGGAACATGGTTGGAAGGAAGACACATTGGTTGGATGTGTCCTTGGGGAAAGAAATTTTCCACACCTTTTGCAATACATGCTTCAAGGGGAGCATTCGAGATGATATGGCTACTATAATAGATCACTTGTTTCTTTATGAGGTAGGCCATATGATTTTTTGGAGCACTTGGAACATGCCTCTCATGAGCATTTGGGAGGAGCTTTTCTATGAATTACCGAGCTGGGAGGTGATTCATTTCATTTGGATGATAGCATGGAGATGGGAGCCTTTCATTTGGAATGAAGTCCCCCATGATTGCCATCACTTCTACCTTGAGGAGACCATTGAACAGCAAGAAGGTTTCCATATAGAACTTCCATTCTTTCATGATGAGAGACATTTTTTTATCCACCAAAGGCCAACTTACACATTTGGGAGGAACCGTTGGGAGACAGAATTGATGTAGAATATCTAAAGCAATGGTGGAGACTATTGGATGTAGAGGCCACAAGAGGAGGAGGGGAGATTTTGCAGCACCCTTGCAGTTGCTTGAGGAAAAACAACATTTGGGAGGGGAAGACTGTAATATTCCTAAATTAGCATGCAACTAATAGGATTATTAAGTTTTCTCTTAATATCTAGTTAGATTAATAAATGGGTAAGGAGGCCCATAAGTTGCTTAAGTAGGCATAAAATCCATCTTAATGTGAAAAGGTATCATGTTAATAACTAGATCAAACATCCTCATGCTTGAACAAGGTCTAATATGTGTGGACAAGGTCAATTTTGACCAAGTCAACAACATTAATATGTGAGGAGTGGATCATAAATAAAGACAACTTAGTGTGAATGAAGATAAATCTAGCTAGTCAAAATAAAGACACCTTGGGTGTGAAAGGAGACAATGCATGGATACTAAGTCATGGTTGAGTAAATCAAACAACGCTGTAAATAGAAGAGTGGGACTAATGGAGACAACATAATTTTGGAGGAGGAGCCTTTTCATGGAAGTAACCTCATGAATGGGTGGGACCCATGGTGAGGAAGCTCATCATCTATATAATAGAAGGTATGGCAACCATAGGGGCATGATGGAGAATATGATTTTATGATTGGGTCTGTTTAGAAATATTGCATGCTTCAGCTTTTTAGCTGAGTTTGCTACACTGTTTAGTGCAAGGGTTTTCTCATGCGGGAATTCCCCACTCTTGCTTGGAGATCTTGTTTAAGAAATCTGAGAGGAGAATTTTGGACTTCATTTCCACTATTTGGCACTTGGCCAAGTAGTCACCTTCAGCTACAATGCAGTCACTTGCAGAAACTACATTATTTCTTAGGTGTTGCAGTGGAAGGGTTTAATCCCTTGTAATTTGAGCTAGTTACCATGAAGGAGGATCAACCTTTTTCCCGGAAAGCTAGTAGGAGCAGCTACAACCATTTCTTTGTATTGTCAGCCATTTTTATGCAGTGCTTCATCTTTAGAGTGTGATTCAGCCATATATCTGTAGCATATACTTATTGTACTTCATGTTGATCAAGAAACCCTTGCCAGGTCATCTTGGATTTCTGTAAAAGAGACTAGATCTATGTTTTTGGGCTTATTTGATTAATATATGAGCATATCTGATTTGTCTCTTTATTTATGAGTATAAACTCTCAATAAACTGTGTTGTCACTTTCTGCAGTAATTCTGTGTTGCGTTTTTGGGCTATTTGGGGCATAGGAGGCTCCGTTTTGAAACTATGAAGCGGTGTTTTAGACTATTTGGGGCATAGGAGGCTGTTTAACTATGAATATATATATATATATATATATATATATATATATATATATATATATATATATATATATATATATATATATATATATATATATATATATATATATATATATTACGATTTCCTTTAGTATTTGGTTGATATAATGGTAGATCTAATGGATCCATGGTACATTCATCTATTAATGTTTTCCTCTCTTTTTTTCATGTCGTGCATGAGTTTCTCTGATTACAAAACGTAAGTTTTAGATTAAGATTTCTTGAGAGAGCACCTTAATTTTGTTTGTTTTTGTTATCTTAATGCTTTCCTCTAAATTATAGTTAAATAATTCTTAACTTCTCTTTAGCTATTACTGAAATCACTGCTTTCTTTCATCTCATATTCACACTACTAGTAAGATCCAGTCTACATAGTTAGCTTGCCCTGTGAATTCCCCTTGAAAAATTTGATGCAAAATTCAGCCTTTTATGACTCCATAGCCCATTGGATTAAGTCTCCACTGACTCTAAGCGTCAACCCTTGATCAATCAAACATACAAACCCCATCCTTTGTAACTAGCCTAATATCAACACTTATAATTATCAAGTTAAATCATATAAACAGAGAGATCCCTCTCTGAGTCTAGGAATGCTAGGTCCTTGACTCTAAAGTGGTTTGATGTTTTCCGCTGTCGTTTGTTCTTGCCAATCTTACAAATTATGGAGGGCTAACAACTACATGCCTCCCGGGTAATGTTACAATGAGGCTCGAGGCCTTTTATTGTTATTGGCTTGATAAGGAAAACCTAAATCCAAAACCCTAACCAGGAGATGTAACACCAAGAGTTTATGGGCCTCGTTGGGGTTAGTTGGGAAGCCAACTTCCCGGGGTCATAACTTGGTCATATTATGTCATTTGGCATGTATGATTACTCATTCGAAGATCTCTCTTTCAGGACTACAACTCTTTGTCATGATTTGTCTCAAATCGTCGGATCAATCATGCCAAAACGTCATTTAAGGCTTCAAAGCGGTTTAGAGTTCCACGATCAAAATGCTTGCTAAAAATAGTGAATAAGAAAGCTTGATGAAATTGACTAGTTGGAATAGGTGGGTGGCTATGTCTCCACGGATAGTTTCTTCTTAGATACTTATGAAATCACACCTGAACCAAGAGGGAACACATAACTGGATGTGCTCTTCCTATCATCCAAACTACCTGCAAAATCACTATCTGTGTACCCAATCAAATATTTTTTTTCTGTACTTGCATACATTATGCCACAATCTCTAGTTCCTGCTATGTATCTCATAATTCTTTTTCCTGCACTCCAATGTGTGTCTTTTGGAGTCTCCATAAATCTCGAAATCAAATTCACTCCTTGCATAATATCTGGTCTTGTAGCTGTGAGATACATGAGGCTGCCAACCAATCTTTTGACTAGAGTTGGATTGACATATGATCCTTCATCATCCTTACTTTAGTTTTTACCTGTTGCAATTGGTGTAGGGGCAGGTTTACAATTTTCCATCCTGAATCTTTTCAGCAAATCTTCGGCATATTTTTTTATCCCAATGTGTTGGAAAGGAAGAGGAGGTAAGACACACAATAATACAAATAATTGACAAACAATAACATGAATTGTGGCTCTTCTATTGATCACCCAAACTTGATTGATTACAATGAACCCAGTGAAGGGTATTTAACCTTTTCTGACTAGCGACTCACCTAAAATACATACCCTTGATAATATTCATTCATTAATAGCTTTCTTGCCTAAAAATCCTCTAAATTGTCCACCAAGAATACTAATCCTCTTCCTGTTGACAGAAAAACCCGGAAGTCCATAAATGTGCCTGTGAACAACATTTTCATTATATATCCTAGATTATCTGCCATCATAAGTCTATATTTATAGATGCACCCTTATTTGCGCCCTACCCAGGCTCCCATTGGTTGAAACGCACGGTACCTGTCCATGTCAACATGTTACTTGGAATCCCGTTTTGTGATTTTCGTGGGTGAATTTTCTTGACACAAGAATCCGGGTGTTGTTCATTACACAGGTTTACAAAAAATTGAATTTTTTTATTGTATTAATATACGGAGTAGTCTACCCAGGCAATCCTGATGTCTTTTCACCTGGCCGATTGCTCTTGGGATCACCACATGACCCTGTCAGAGTTGAACGTACATTGTCAGGGGGCGGCCACCATTAACCCTCAGCTCCAAAATGGATACATCACGGGCTCCCACCTAAAATTCAAATTTTTATTTGAAATTCAAATTTTTATCGCTCCAAAATTCGCGCGCGCCCAGTTGAAATTCAAATCTAAACAGAACATGGCTTCTGTTACAACCATTTCCCCTGTTTTCGATCATTTGGTTTTGCACAGAGCTGGACGAGATCCGGCATGGTGCCCACATGGACATTCTACATGAAAATTGAGGTATGTTTCTCTATCAAAGGTCTTGATGTGAGGGACATTGTTGTGTTATCTGGTAATTAATCTCCAATATTTTCGATACTCACCTCTATTCTTTTCTCATTTGTTTATTATTGGGATTGACTTATATACAACAGGCACATGTGCCCACACTATCGGGAAGTCCCACCGCAGCTCCTTTAGCAACAGGCTTTACAATTTTATAGGAAAAGGGGATACAGATCCATCCATGGACAAATATTATGCTGCTCAATTGAAGATAAAATGAAAGCCCGGGGACAATAAAATAAAACGATAGTAGAGATGGATCCGGGTAGCTTTCGAACATTTGACACACATTATCATGTGAATTTAAAGAAGAATAGAGTCCCCTTTCAGTGCGATGCTGCCCTTCTGAGCAAAAATGAGGCAGAAGCATATGTCAATAAAGAATTACAGGGTACGTCGTTCTTCTCAGATTTTGCAACGTTGATGGAAAAGATGGGCAAAATCGGTCTGCTCACAGGCACTGCAGGCCAAATCCAAGGACACTGCGCTTTTATAAACTAACTTGACCTCGATTTTCTTTGAATTTATTGGCAATCCCCTTGCTCAACATATGCACTTGTTATTCTCTTTGAAAATGTTTACGAATTTTCAGGCTCAACTATAACGTGCTTCTTAAATTCTTAAATTTCACTGTGTTATGATATCGTGAACGTGTATTGTCTATTGTGACATAGAAAAGCTATATTGTCTATTTTCTCACTACATCACACACCATTTAGATTTTTATAAAAAATTAACATGTGTATTGTCTATTTTCTCACCGCATTAGAGTATTTAGATTTTTTTTTTTTAAATAAATGTTTAACGCAACTTAATATTGGTTGATTGAGGTTGATATTTAAATCTTTTGACATTAATTACTTTATATATATTTTATATATATTGATTTTAATTTTAGATTAAAGTAAAATTATTTTAATGATGTATTATTTGATTTAAAAGATTTTGTAATTATTTTAATAATGTATTATTTGATTTAAAAGAATTTGTAATTTCTTTTATATATGTAAAATTGTTTTTATTTTCATTATTTATTTTTTATATAAGTTATATAATTAATGAATAAAATAGTCTATGGAATTTTTTCAAATTTTCATTATTCAAGCGTGTAAATAATTGGAATTATTTACAGGTTTGAATCCTAAAGGCAACTCAACAAATATGCAACTACCTAAAATATTGGAGAGGAGTGAAAATTTGGAGGGAATGCTGAAATTTCGGAATATAAATTAATACAATAAGTAATAAGTAGATGACAAGAGTTACAACAAACTCTCAAGTAGTAGGAGTTCAAATCAACCCCTTTATTCTATTAAGATTTAGAAAGCAACTTCCTACATAGTAGGAGTTTCATTTTTTCCAGATATCAACCTAGCAAGCTATCCATGGCACCATTCACTCTTGAAAAAAACAAATCCTAATGGGCTTCATAAAGTTTCTATGTTAGCTTAAGTTCTTCACATTTTACAGAGTAGGAGAGTAGAAAATATCTTTAGCACTTGGGCAATTAATTGTTACATATCAGTAATCAAGGATAGCTTTTAACATTGTCCTATTTAGTGCATAGACTTAATTTTAGAATGAAAGTAAAATTATTGCAGCAAGCTATACAAATAACAGGTGGAGAGAAGCACTAAAAACAAATAAATAGTCAACAAAGTATCTTTTCTCAAATCACTACGTACCCAAGCACATAGAAAAATGGCAACCATCTACTTGCTAGTTCCCAAATAGTAGTTCTCCTTGAATTAAACTTGTAATTTATCCACCCTGGGTCAACCCTATCTCATAATGGACTAAACATTAGAGGGGAAACAATAGAGGAGAGGGGAAACAATAGAGGGAGACTCTTCTTCACTCAAAACATGCTCATCCTCTGATGAAACTAATGCCAAAGAGGCATTGGAACCTACTCCAATATATATCTAGTTGGAAGTTTGATACATGCAATGTCTTGAGCCTACTAAACTTCAGCCCATGCTCATATTGGAAGGTCTAAAACCTGTATTTTCATGTGCCCAAACTAGAGTGAGAACACGTTCTGGGCTTACTATACAACAAATAATATATGATTCACCTTAAGCCCATATATCTTATCTTAAAGGGATTGATCTTTCAGGGCAAGTGATCAAAGTTCCAGTCATTCCCATTTTATAAATATTGATGTAGTGTATGTACTTTTCAACAGCCAACAAGGTCTTCTATTAATTAGATATATACATTAAAGATTTCCTTACACCCACCCTTACTTTACAGATGCCACTAACTTATCCTACCTCTCGAGGCAATACTTATTCATATTTCTGCAAGCAATCATGATTGATGGAATGAATATTTATGTTTATCTTCAGTACAGTTGCATGACAGATTGATAGTTGGACCCTTGAAGATGTCGGTCTCTTTTAAAGATGTTCCTTCCTACACTAAATTGTCATTCTTGTATTGTAGCAATGTTCTTGCACTAGTAATGGAATAGAGTTTATATGCTGGAAATGTATTTTGTACTTGTAATGAAGATTTTAATCCTCATGTAGGGGATCTAAGTCTCAGGACTTAGATCACTCTATTCCTGTATCAAGATATTACATCTTGTACCAGAACAGAGATTCCTGCACCAATTTTTTAGATTACTTTCACAAAAGAATAAAAAGCATGTTTAACTAAGAAAAGAATTTGCAAAGGTGAACAGAACTCTGAAATCACTTCAACAAGCAAAAATATTCTTCATCCAAACTTAATCTCAAAACAAGAATTAACTTTGAAATTCAAGGAACACTTTTCTTCAAATGAGGAACTCTTTCATGCAATTAAAGGAATCATTTAATTATGACAGCGGGCTTGTTCCTGTGATGGCTTATTCAT
The DNA here is from genome assembly GCA_034641835.2 of Pinus albicaulis. Classification (NCBI taxonomy): domain Eukaryota; kingdom Viridiplantae; phylum Streptophyta; class Pinopsida; order Pinales; family Pinaceae; genus Pinus; species Pinus albicaulis. The sequence continues at coordinate 235,974 of JAXQQM020085363.1, forward strand.
ATAGATAAAATCTACCTCTTTAATATTTTTAATTCAAAAGGTTCACTTAACAATTTGATATGAAATTTGATCCTTTCCTTAAAAGTGTAAAATGCAGGTACAAATCCTTGCATTATAACAACATTTATTCCTTATTTATCAAAACACATTTCATTCCTAAGTTTTGACTCTTAATATTAAAAATACTTCTTTCTATAAATGAAAACTCACTTGCAAAAACACATCAAGATCTTATGAAAGAAAAGAAACAGAAAAGACTTTCTTGGAATGAAACAAAGGAATCAATTTTCGGAACTAGAAATGCACTAGTACAGGAAACGTGCTAGCACGATCCACGTAGAAATAAACTAAGCTTCGGAAAGGAAAAATTACACAAGTTAAAATCAAACTTAGTTAAGCATGCAGACCATGTATCCCTCACACAATAACTGTGAATGAAATTGAACCTGTAGTTGTGAAAGAATTAAAATAACTATTTAATTCACGCTTTTGCATTCAAACTAAATTAACACACCATTAACGAGAGGGAGAATGAGATGGGTTGGATGGGCCTTAGCCAACCAACTTTTTTCCTTATTTAAGAAACCTGGAAACTCAGCCTTCAACAATGCACCATCATAAAGTTAAAATGCAGAATTGAAACAACATGGTGCAATCCATTTATATTATATTTCGAATAAGAAAATGTACATAGTGAAGTCGAATCCAACCCAGAACGAGGGCGATACCAACAAAATTACAGTCACCAAAATTACAATAGCATCGTTAGCTACCTCTATCTGAATTCTACATTATATACATCACTTTAGGCCTATGATTGTAACATAATTACAACAACGTTACAAACTAAAACTTTCGGCTATAACGAAATGTTAATCTAAGCATTTGGCCGGCGTCCTAATATCTAACATCTTGCTGATTTATCTTCGCTCCGAGGCCAACTCAAGAGGACCAATTTTGAAGGAGATATCCATGTAGGTAGTGAGATGCCACAGGAGTACAGTAACTTCCAGCGGTGTAGGAATCCTACCTGAAATCGACCATACTAACGAAATTATTAATATGTTTCTTACCAAATACTTTAAGAAAGAAAATATTAGTTGCAAAGATAAATTAAAGGTATAAAATCCATAAAATAATTAATTAAGTCCATGACAAGCCTTAAATATGAAAATACAAATTTAGTGCAGGAATGGACACGATTCTTGAAATAGTGTGAGAATGAGGAGGTTTCAAGGTTCAAACAGAGGTCTTATGTTGTGAGTTTGAAGTAAGAAAGGGGTTAAAAATACAACAATTTATCCTACCAACATCCTCCCATTCCTATGTTGTTGTGTGTTCTCACACAACCTTTACCTGCTTTGAAACAATTCAAAACAAGGGAGCCTTCCTTCAGTCCCAAACTTGTATGTTGATTGTTGCTTTCACTATCTTCACCTTCTTTCCTTGAGCCTTCTTGAGTTGCTTGGTCACCTTTTTAAGACGCCCATAGCACTTTGATGCCTGGAATTTCCATATCTTTACTTGCCTTTTCTGCTCCTTCACTTCTTCTGCTAGCTCTTCACTTTTCTGCTTCTACACTATCCCCTGCTCTTTCATGGTTTGGTTTAGTATCTCAAAACTGTAAATATGCTACTTGATCTCTTTTATCTGACTTCTCAAATAGAGGGTGGAGTTTTTTGCTCCTAATTCTTCTAGTGCAGGCATCTTCTCGGAAGTTGATTCTAAACATGCGGAAGCATCATCGAGGTCAAGTTTACCTTTGCCTGCCAAGTTCTGCATTGTTGAAAAAATGCAAACAGATGATGAATCGGTGAAAAGTCGCCTTCACTAAGTGGGCCCATGAGGAGCTATTTTAATGCGCAAAGTCTATTTAGACATATGGATCATGGTCTATGAGTTGCAGGATGCTATTTGTGGATGATTGGTCGAGTTGGTAAAAATAGATGGACCTCTATTTTTAGACATATGGGCGGAGTCTATTTTTAGACTGCCAGTCTAAAAATAGAATAGTCGAATATTATTAGCTCTTAATAATATTTGGACTATAAACATTATCTTATCCTCTTGCAGCACTTCAGTTCGAGCTACGGATGTGGCACATGCAACTGCCAGAAGGAAATACACTTTTCCTATGGGTTAGTTGAGCTATTGCATGATGGACTTCAGTTAGAACTCAAGTGATTGAGTTTGGTGGAGTTGATTGAGGAGTTGATGGAGTTGTGTTCAGTTTGACTTAGTTGAACTAGTTGTATTTAGTCTAACTGACAAATACACTAGTGATGAGTGGTGTGAATTAAATATTATTTAATTCACTAATTATTAACTCATAAATCAACTAAAGAATACATCAGTTAACTCAGTGCATGAACAGTTCAGTGGAGACAAGTGTTAGAGGTGGGTGAAAGGGTGAGTCTACTATCAGTTGTGACTATAACTATGCATGAGATTTGCAAAATCATTGATTGAGATTTCCAATGAGGATTGCACAGTACAAGTGGGTGGGATTCGAACTTGGATCTCATTCTTTTCCATCTTGGATTGCGCAGTAGAGGCAGGCAGACAATGGAGGAGATTTGAACCTGTGACTTGTTCAGATCTGAGCTAGTTTGTGTGTAACTATTGGAGATAGTACTGAGTACTTGTGAGGAGTATTGTACTATGATTGTTACATGTTCTCTATCATTATAATATACAGATAGTTGGGGGTTTTCAGCTGCATGCTTTCCCCATTACATACTGTGTTATATGTGTGATTGCTTAATGTGTTCATGTGCATGCATTTGTTTTTATTTCAAATTGATGATCAATGGTAGGAGGTTATGTATTATGCATGAAGCTCAAATAGTGTGTAATCGGGATAATCTCATGAATAATGCATCCTTATTCAATTCTACCTAGGCAGTAATGCTACTTGGGCTCTTTTATCTGTTGAGATAGAGGGTGGGTTTTTTTCTCCTAATTCACTACGGTCTAGCATCTTCTCGAAATTTGATTCTAAACATGTGTAACAGGCATCATGATTGAGTTGGAACGCCTACCAAGTTCTGCATTTTGATTTCATCAAGGGCTTCATTAACCCCGAAACTTCAATGTCACCAAGGGTCTAAGTACCTCTAGCACGTCCATCTTATGAGGGGTTTCAATACCCCTTCACTTCAAAATTACTGATGGTTTTAGTACCCTACACTTCAAAATTATCGAGGGCTTCAGTACCCTGCACCTCATCATCCATCTGACCCACTATCGGATCTTTTCTTGCACTTGCACTGGGTGTGGACATCATTTTTCTTTTCTTCATATTTCTAAGGAAGATTGACAAGGGTGTGTCATCTTCCTCCTCCACATAGCCTTTTTTGACCACTGTATGGATCACTGCCACAACAATGACCAAGAGTTTGTTGTCTCCTGGTGAAGTATGCGGTGAATCTTCCAATTGTATCGGGGAGGTCGACTACACATGACCCGCCCTTAGAGAGGAAATCCTCTTCTTGGTCTAACTCCGGGTTTTTCTTCTTTATAATAATGGCCTTTCAATGACATGTCTTTGCTCCTCTGCTTGCACCAACTTCTCTTTTCTCTTAGCCTTGGTAGGGCACGGGGTTAGGGTTTCAAGTTTTCCCTTCCTGCTTGCACTTTTCGTCTTGGATGACTTCCATGCGCCTTGTCCTTGAAATTCCTTAAAAAATCCTTTCCAAGTCACATTCTTGACCTCTAACTCCTTTTTAATTAAAATTATGATCAACCCGTGGTGGTATAACTTACATGCAACCTGGCTTGTCTTACCCTTCTGAATGCCTTTATAAATTTTCTCCAATATCCTTAGAAGATAATGGGGGGAAATAATGAGCTTACCCTACTTGAAATGTAGTAGCAATCGTATGTGATACATGAAGGTTAGGTAATAACGACCCTCGCAAGTGAGGAATTTATGCAATATGTATAGCAGGTCCTTCCATTTCCCTAGCATAATGTTACACTAGAGACCTTTCTTCCAGTCCACCTTTTGATTTCAGTCGACCACGAACTGCCGCTACAACTTCTTCTCAATCTTTTCCTTCTTAAACCACTACTCTCCCATTACTGCTAAGCACATGGTCTAATATATAGACTCCTCTGTGACCTCGAATTCCAGTGAACCCACCTTGGCTTGGCTTCCATCAAAATTCTGAGTGAATTCTAGTGCCACGGCCGAGTCGAATCCATCAAATTTTTGTGGAAGTGGTAGGAACCCGGATTCCTGCAATATTGCAAGATTGTTCATGTACTCAGTCGTTTGCTCCATATCCTTTATGGACCATGGTTTGATCCTCACAGGCACTATTTCTCCATTTGAATTAAATGGATATCTGTCTAAAACCTTAGAAGGATGTCACAAACAAGAACTCAAAGGCTTTGTCGAAAGATTTCGTGATAGCTGAGCTATCCATCCGCTGCTATATTGGCCACTTTCCAACGGTCATGCTCCATCATTAAAATTACACCCTTGGGACGAATGTGACACGAATTAGTTCAAGTACAAGCAGGCAATGATTATAGGTGAAGGGCAGCAGTTAAGATAGTGATTCAATGTAACATTCATGCAAGGTTGGATATAAGGTAAGGTCACCATTAACCGGTGATGAGATTTTTTTTCAAAAAGGTAAGTATTGGATTTTTGGCGAATCGTACCATCCCACAATCACTTCATAATTTCACACAAGGTGTACACTATTCTCATTAAAAGAATAAGATTTCATAACCTAAAATATATTTTTTCTTAAAATATTTCTCTCCTACTTTAGTAAATGATAAAACAAAGTTTTAACCATAATAAAAATTATTGAATGCCATGGTCTAAAGGCGGTGTAGTTATTTTGCTTGTACAAGACATTTACAAAAAAAAAAAAAAAAAATTTCAATACACTTTCTTGCATCGGGAATTCCTGTACTGTATCAAACATTCTTGCACTGAAGACCATTGTTCCTACCCAGAACATGTGTTTTCGTATTTGGGAGTGCTCAACAGTGTTGATTCCTGCATTGAACATGCCAGCACTGAACACACATTCCTGCACTAGGGATATTTGTAGCATATCTGAAGAGAGAAAGGGAACCAAAAAATTATGATATAATATAATTCATAGGTTGGATTTGAAAATTTTTTTGAATATACAAGGGAGGTCTTATTTTCCAGTCTTTGGTTTTAATGTATGCCTTTCAATCTGACTTGTAAGTTCACATCAGATACTGCAATATGATCCATGACGGAGAAAAGAAGTGGGAAAAGGGGTATATTTTTAGAATGGGAAGGAAATTATGACAAGGAATTTAAGAGTGAAACCACCAAGAGGGACATATTGAAAAATGGATTTGGGAAAAAAAAAAATCAGGGGAAAAGAGGGAAATACAGAATTGGATAGGGAAAGTTTCTTTTGAAGAAAGGGATGGTAAGTCACAGGTTTAAAAGAAGAAAAAAAGAGAGAATTTTACGAAATGGGAATAGAAGAATGGCATAATTCTACCTTGAAAATTTTCCTGAGTAGTGTTGAATCCAAAATAAATGCAATGGGAATTGAGCGTTGCTTGTATAAAAATCTTCGTGTCAATTATCCCAAACTTGGATAAGGGCTTGGTTCCTGTACTGAAAACCTTCTTCTTCTTAGCGACAGTTAGCACATATAAAGATCAAGCAACATTGCCATTTTATTAAAATTTGATCTCGCTGCTAGCATGTTGATTTTCAAGTTTATCCTTTTGTGATTATGTCAGTAAACTAATTTTCACAACCATAGGAAAAGATTTTTCTCTTTTTTTCTTTTTATTTTTGTTTTTAATTTTTGTCATTTTTTTTCTTTTATTATTATCTTTTTATTTTTAATTTCAGGAAAATAAAGTATCAAGTTTGCAATAGGTTTTCATAGCCACCTACCATCTCTTCTTCAGATTTTTGTTGTACTTGCTACATAAAATATTCCTTTGTGAGGGGCTGAAAATACACCTTAATTCTATGCCCATTCACAAGGAATACCGAATCTCTCCCATCAATAGTTTTTATTTCTACCACTCCATTTTCAACAAAATTAGCCACTTCAAAAGGTCCCATCCAGCATGTGTGGAATTTCCCTTCGAAATGTTTAAATCTGGAATCATAAAGGAGTACCCAATCACTTGGTTGGAATTTATTTTTCTTGATAGACTTCTCATGCCACTTCTTGTGCTGTTGTTGAACCAATATATTCTGAAGAAAAAAATACCTTATAAATTCATCTAATTCATTGAATTGTAGTAGACGTTGTTAATGTGCCTCTGAGATATCTAGTCCCAACTAAACTGTAGTCCAAAAGGTCTTGGTCTGGAATTATATCGGAAAAAGGCCTTGTTTCCCATATACCAGCTCATATTTTGTATGTCTCATGTTGTTCCTCCAAGTGGTTCGATATGCCCATAAGGCTTCCGACAATCTGCTAGACCAATCCTTTCTATGCATGTTCACTCTTTTGGTGATGATGGACTTGATTACCTTATTTGTAGATTCCACCTGGCCATTTTCTTACGAGTGATACGGTGTATATTTCCTATGCCGGATTTTGTGTTGATCCATTACACCCTATACCAGATTAGAAATAAATTGCTTCCCATTGTCAAAAACAATTTCTCTAAGCACACCAAATCTAGTAAATATTTCACTAAATAAAAATTCTACAACAACTCTTTCAGTAGCAAAAGAAACAGCTTTTGCTTCTACCCATTTTGTAACAAAATTTGTACAAATAAATATATGTTTTTTATTTAAAGATGTCGGATTTATAGGTCCTAAAAAATCAATATCCCATTTCTCAAAGGGCTCAATCATAACTTAAGGACATAAATTCATTTCATTGGCTTTATTCAGTTGACCCATTCGCAAACAGTTATCACATCGCTTGACATATTTTTTGGAATCCTTAAACAAGGAAGGCCAAAAATAGCCAACTTGTAAAATCATGTATGCGGTTCTCTTATCAACGAAATGACCTCCGCAAGGTTCATCACAATCAGGTCTCAATATTTCAAACACTTCATCCTCTCTTACACATCTACGAATAATAAGGTATGGTCTGGTGTAAAAGAGGTCTCCTTGAACCCAATAATATGCAGCACTTTTATGTATGATATTCCGCTTTTCACGAGTAGATAAGTGCAGTGGGGTCTTTCCAGTGACTAAATAATTGGCTATGTTAGAAAACCACGGAGATTTTGTAGACACAACAAAAACATGTTCATCAAGGAAATCATCATCAACAAGAATTACTTCACTAGGATTATTTAATCTAGAAATATCATCAACAACAACATTGGACTTTCCTAGTCTATCAACAATAGTAACATTAAATTCCTGAAGCGAAAGTAACCACCTAGTCACTCTACCGCTAGTCAATGGTTTATTCATCAAATATCTTATTGCAGAATGATCAATATGCACAAAGACTTCATATTATGTTATGTAGTGTCTGAATTTATTAATAGAAAAAAATCAAAGCTAAAAACTCTTTCTCAGTCATAGTGTAATTCAATTGAGCAGGTGACAAGTTTTTACTGATGAAATAGATAGCATAGGATTGTTTGTTTTCTTCTTATCCTAAAGTTGTGCCAATAGCAGTGCCTGAGGAATCAGAGGAAATATGAAATGGAAGGGACCAGTTAGGACCTCTCAAAATTGGTGCCTATACTAATTTTTCCTTTAATGTCTCAAAATACTGTTGGCAAGTTGTGGACCAAGAAAACTCACTGTCCTTAGCTAATAATCGGAAAAGGGAGGTAGCTATCCTAGAAAAGTTCTCAATGAATCTCATATAGTAGCCCGCATGTCCCAGGAATCCTCTCACTTCCCTTTGTGTTCTGGGTGCAGGAAGACACAAAATAAACTCTATCTTAGCTGGGTCAACCTGGATACCTTTATCAGAAATTAGGTGGCCAAGAACTACTCCTACTTTTCACATTAATTTACACTTTTTGTCACTCAAATCAAGGTGAGCTTCTTGCCAAAAAGAAAGCACTTTTTCTAGATTTTTGAAGGCTTCAGAAAATGAATCACCAAATACCAAAAAGTCATCGATATAGATTTCCACACACCCAAGGTCAGAAAAAATAGCCAGCACTAACCTTTGAAAGGTGGCTGGGGCATTAAACAACCCAAAGGGAAGAAATCAGTATGAAATTGTCCCCCATGGGCATGTAAAGGTGGTTTTATCTTGATCCTCGGGAGCGATCTATATCTGGTTATAACCATTAAAGCCATCTAAAAAAGAAAAGTAATTTTTATCGGCGAGGGTATCAAGCACCCGATCGATGAAAGGAAGGACAAAGTAATCCTTGAGAGTGGCTTTTTTCAATTCTTGGTAATCAATGCAAATGTGCCATCTCCCATATTTCTTCGGGACTAACACTAATGGAGAGACCCACTGACTATCGGATATAGGATAGATAAAATCAGCATCTAAGATTTTTTGCAATTCTTCCTTCAAAACTTCTCTTATAGCTGAGTTCATGTGTCTTTGGGGTTGTCAGACAGGTAGGCATCCATCCTGAATATAAATGTGATGAGTACAATTTTCAGGATGGATTTATTTCATGTCCTCATATCCCCATGCAAAGGCATCAAGATGGTTTTGCAACAAATTTACAAGTTGCTCTTATTGGGATGCATCCAGGTTCGAGCTAATATGTAAATATTTGTTTGGATTAATATCAACAAGAGTGGTTTCTGGCTTGAGAGTACAAAGAGGTGATGCTAGAGACTGCAGTGGGGAATGTTGGGAATAATGACTTTCTTGAAAATCTAGAATAATATTTGACACAATGACTCAAAACTAGGCATAGTATCTAGATTGTTCAAGAATTCTCTTATCTCACCCTCCTGATTTGACTCATTATAATGATGTATCATCGAAACTGACCGAGTTTCCTCATCACTACTGTAATCTATCCATAAGGTATCTCGAAGCTCCTGGATAGATCTAGCAAGAAGACATATTGTGACTTTCTTCCTAGAATTTCCATGGGAAATGAACATGTCACCTGAACTACATCCAATGTAAGCATCAACAGTAGAAAACCAAGGTCATCCCAAGATCAAAGGATTTCCTCCCATAGGATTATTTAGCTCAAGCACAATGAAGTCTGCGAGATATTCCTAGGAATCTATTGAAAAAAGCACATCATCCAATACTCCCTATAGCTTGATTTTAGATCTGTTTTCTAATTCAAGCACAGTAGGAGTAGGGCGAATGGGGACCAACCCAAGTTGATCCATGGTTTGCTTGGTCATAACATTAATGGCTACCCCCTAGGTCTATAAGCACATTGGATACAAGGACATCAATTATCTAGACAGGGACAACGGGGTTTCCAAGGTCGGTATACTTTTCCATTTGCACACACCCTATCATTAACTCTGTTGCTCTTCCAACAAATTGAATGGTTCGAGGTTATACACTTTTCCTTCCCGGCTTCTTGAGACAGAGTTCCCTAATGATTTTTGTATATATGGGGATCTCTTTGATATATTGTAGAAAACAGACCTTAATGAAAAGATTCATAAGCTCAAAAGCCAAGCTAGACTTAGGAACGGGGTCACTCCCCTCCACAACTAGCCTCTCTAGATAGGGAGGTTGGTTTGAAGAGGATGTAAAAGGTTCTGAAGGTATGTGGATGGGTTGAATGCTAACATTTCTCCCAGAATGGCGAGGAGTTTCCTCCTCAATTTTCTCTTTGATAATCACCATGGGTTGTTTTTTTTCTCTGATGTTACTACCTTCCCCGATCTCAGTTGGAGATCATTGACCCCAACCAGCATAGACTGATAACTGGGTGGAAGAAGTGGTTTAATAGAATGGATCGTTTGTACCGCTTTATTATTGGGATTTGGTATGGGTTGAGTAGGAAGTTGAGGAGGTCAAAATGGTGGAGGTAAAGGTAATGGTGGCATTGGATGACTTAGCTGGGGCAATGATGATTGTGGCATTGGATAAGGTGCATATGTAGATGGATATGTTTGCATAAGTGCAAGGTACAAATTATTTGAATGGTTTGGCCCTCTCAAACCTTGTCACCAAGATTTGGAAGGATGATCATACTGAAATGGTTCCCATGCTACCATGGTTGAGAGTGATTATTATTTTATAGGAATATGGTTGTGCACTATAACCAAAACAAATTCGATGGAGTTCAGGAGCCATACCTCCACCTACTTGAGGCCAATTTATCTGTGCTCCCATAGCATGCAATGACTCAGGTTCAGGTTTCCCTCCTTCGAATACTGCTTTCAATCTAGGTATGGAGGGGAATTTTTCAGTGGCATGGTTCTCTTAACAAATCAAACATTTATTAGTTCATTTAACATCATTAGGACATTCTCTTAAATGATGCTTTTTCCTACACTTAAGACAAAAAATAAACAATGACTCTTGTTCTTGTATAAGTTTTTGTAGAAATTTTAAAGAGTCTATTTGTTTGCTAACAGTATTCATTATTTCAATTTTCATATTGTCCATTTTGTTCTCCAACCCAATAATCATAGCATCCGTAGATCCAGCTTTGTTATTTCTACTTCAAGTTACTTTACCGGATCTAGACTGATTCCTTGAGAATTTCCTACACAATTCACAAATCTGATCAAAAGGTTTCTGAGCAATATCCCCTTATCCTAACAGATTTAAGTTATTTCTAGCATCATCAGTAAGCCCACTTAGGATCAAGGTTCTAATAGTACTTTGATCAAACTTGTGTTTTGACCTTTGGAGGATATTCATAAATCTTTCCAGATAAACTTCCAAGGTCTTATCATCACCTTGCACAATGGTGAAGATTTCATCCTGCATCTCTCTAGTTTTCCAATATTCCTAATATTTTATCCCAAGAAGCTATAGTGTTTCCTCCTAATCCCATGAACCAACATAGTGCTGAGTCCTTGAGAGTTGTAAGAAACAACTTTAACTTCTGAGCATCTGAGGAGTAATCATAGCTTCTACATAATATGTCAAACTCAAATAAGAAATAATTTGGGTCCTCATATACCTTACCATAGAAATGAGGAAGAGTTTATGCAGGAATTATCTTCATTTGCACAATTATTTCTGGATCCACAATCGAAAGTCCGAAGGTGGATTGTTCCTCATTTACCTGGTTTTATCCACTCCCCTTAGCATGGTCCTTGTGATCAGTCATTCTTATAACTCCAAATGAACCGCTCTAAATAGGCTGAGAAGGTCGACTATGATTTGATTTTATTTGAAGTCTAACAGTCTCCTTCTTCCCCTTCATTGGTTGTATCACACCCGAACTGTTGTCACCAGAGTCTAAGAGGACAGTTCCTTTGTGATGGGTTTGTGTCTGTTTGGAATTTCTACCTGCAAGAGAAGGCACAATATAAGAAAAAGTTTCATATTTATCAGTGTTTCCTCTACCCCTATTGGGCTTCGTACCCCTACCCATTTTAGGCATTCATCTCAATAATTGACAAAACAAAAAATCAATAAAATGATGCAAATTTAAAATAAGAAATCAACACCTATAAAATCCTTCAAACAATAGAAATACACCGCAGAAAAAATAATAGCAGACTTACCCCTATTTCAATAAACATAAATTTCTTACCAATTTCAAATCTCCTCCCCGGCAACGGCGCCAAAATGTTGGGTGCAAGAATTGTAGTTCAGCAGACTCCTTCAACACTTAATTGTCAAACCAGGGGTTTCATAAAAATTAGAGGCGAAGCACGAGAAATGGCAGAAACGATATGAACTTTTCCAAACTCTATTCCCAATTCCTTAATTACAATCTTGAAGAATCGAAAAGAAATATCACACAGAAAATAACACCAAAGTAATTCTAGTGCTGGAATATGAAAGAAAGTACTTCGCAAAGAAATAAATAAAAGGAAATCTCAAAATTTTGTGAACAATCCTGATTAATGCAATGAATATTTATGTTTATCTCCAATATAGTTGTATGACAGATTGATAGTTGGACCCTTGAAGATATCTGTCTCTTTTAAATATGTTCCTTCCTACGCTAAACTGTCATTCTTGTACTACATCAATGTTCTTGCACCAGCACTGGAATGAAGTTTATATGCTGGAAGTGTATTCTATACTTGTAATGAAGATTTTAATCCTCATGCAGGGGCTCTAAGTTTTAGGACTTAGAGCACTCTATTCCTGTATCATGGTATTGATTCCTATACCGGAACAGAGATTCCTGCACCAAGCTTTTAAATTACTTTCAGAAAAGAATAAAAGTGTGTTTAAATAAGAAAAGAATTTGCAAAGGTGAACATAACTCTAAAATCATTTCCACAAATAGAAAGATGCTTCAACCAAACTTAATCTCAACACAAGAATTAACTTTGAAATTCAAGGCACACTTTTCTTCAAATAAGGAACTCTTTCATGCAATTAAATGAATCATTTAATTATGACAACAAGTTTGTTCTTGTGATGGCTTATTTATATAGATCAGATCTACCTCTTTAATCCTTTTAATTCAAAAGGTTCACTTAATAATTTGATATGAAGTTCAATCCTTTCCTTAAGAGTGCAAAGTGCAGGTACAAATCCTTGCGTTATAACAAAGTTTATTCCATATTTATCAAAGCACCTTTAATTCTTAAGTTTTGACTCTTAATCTTAAAAATACTTCTATCTAGAAATGAATACTCACTTGTAGAAACACATCAAGATCTTATGAAAGAAAAGAAACAAAAAGACTTTGCTGGAATAAACCAAAGGAATCGAATTTTAGAACTAGAAATGCACTTTTATAGGAAACGTGCTTGTACGATCCACAGAAATAAACTAAGATTCAGAAAGGAAAAATTACAAAAGTTAAAATAAAACCTATTAAATCATGCACACCATGGATCCTTCACACAATAACCATAAATGAAATCGAACCTCTATTTGTGAAAGAATTGAAGTAACTATTTATATCACACTTTGCATTCAAACGAAATTAACACACCTTTAACGAGAGGGAAATGAGAGGGAGAACGAGTTGGGTTGGTTGGGCCATAGCCAACCAGCTCGTTTCCCTATTTAAGAAACCTGGAAACTCAGCCTTGAGCAATGCACCATCATAAAGTCAAAACGCAAAATTGAAACAACATGGCGCAATCCCTTTATACTATATTTCGAATAAGAAAGTGTAGATAGTGAATTCGAATCCAGCCCAGAATGAGGGCGATACCAGCAAAATTACAGTGACCAAAATTACAATAGAATCACTAGCTACCTCTATCTGAATTCTACATTATATACATCCCTTTAGGCCTGTGACCGTAACAAAATCACAACAGCGTTACAAACTAAGCCTTTCAGTTGTAACGAACTGCTAATCTAAGCATTTGGTCGACGTCCTAATCTCTAACATATTGTTGATTTATCTCCGCTCCGAGCCCAAATTGAGATGACCGATTCTGAACGAGATATCCGCATAGGTAGTGAGTTGTCACAAGAGTGCAGGAACTGCCAACAGTGCATGAATCCTACCTCCACTCGACTGTACTAACGAAATGATAAACACATTTCTTACCAAATACTTTAGGAAAGAAAATATTTGTTGCAAAGATAAATTAAAGATATAAAATCCATAAAATAATTAATTAAGTCCATGACAAGCCTTAAATATGAAAATACAAAACTAGTGCACGAATTGACACGATTCTTGAAATAGTGCAGGAATAAGGAGGTTCTGAGGTTAAAACATAGGTCTTAGTTCGTCAGTTTGAAGTAGGAAAGGGGTTAAAAATAGAACAATTTAGCCTACCAACAGGGTTCTGCATAAATGATTTTCTTTCATTTTTCATTCCCCTTCTCTGGTTCTGACTCAGAATCAGAACATGCATCTGATTCAGATGCCTTCAGCTCCACCACTAGCGACTGTTTGGCCCGACACTCACTTGTGTTGTGAGTGGAGCTTTCATGGAATTCAAACCACTTCTCCATCATTAGGAGAATTTTGAGGTCTAAAATGGGCTTCCAAAGGAAAATGTACAATCAAAATTCACTTTATGAGAACCAATCACATTTTAGGGGATGAAATCATCCCTAATGGTTGAGGTGGCATTGTTTGAGTTAAAGGTACTTACTTGTCACATTCTCAATGGTGGATAAAAAATCATGGTTAACTATGGTAGTGCTCTAAGTACTTTTAAAGTTAAAGTAAAGTACTCATAATAAACGTCATTTCACACTTTTTGAATAAAATAATATTATTGTCATTTCATATTTCTTGAAAGAAATAATGCATATCCCTATACATTTATTATATTATATTATATTATATTATTTTTATATAGTATACTAATTACATGTTATTATACAATTTAATTAATATGAATTTTAATTAATAGTATAAAATATAATTATTAATTTATAAATTTATATTTATATTTTATTTTAAGTTATTTAAGTACAAAGGACAAATGCATTAGTTATTCAATGATAATGACTTTTTCTTGAAAAACTCATTCTTATTTATAGTCACATCAATACCATTTTTTTATTAATTTTATTTTGGTACAAATTTTGAATTGAATTTAACTATGGTTACATGGATTTTGGTGCAAAAAGTGAATTTCAAATTCATAAATATTATTTTATTGGTTTAGCTATTATTTTATTATTTCCTTAGGAGGCCCATTTTAGACCTCAAAATTCCCCCAATGGTCTTTCTTTGGCTTTGTGGTGTTATTATTCGCTTGTTGCTTTGACGAGTTGTCCTAAGTGGTCCCGCTTTGGCTTCACCCCTTGTTTTGTGGTTTGGGGGCGCCTTTCCCTAACTTTGGATTTGTGGATCCAAAGTCTCTTTTCTTTTGCTTATATTTATGTTCGATCTTGGTGGCATATTGATATTTCGTTCCAAGCGAGGTAATGTCGAGGAACTCCATTTCCTCTTGAATGTATCTATGAAAAAAATTACAGTACTTGAGCACCAAGTGTTTTTACGAATATTTAATACCCAACTTTGTGCACAGGGTATGGAACACTGTTGTGAAACTAGCTCCAAAAATAGAAGAAAAGAGATATCAACGCCTTAGAAATCAGCCACTTCGAGGGGGAAACCTACAATACATTACATAAATGAACAATTCTTGGATGATACAAATGACAAAACCTCCTTTCTATATATAGGAGTCCATAGGGCCACAATGTAATCCTAGCCGACCTAGCAATAATAATTTAAGGGCACAATAATAACAAATGGGGGTTACTGAGGGGTACAACAATAATAATAAGGGGGTTACACTAACAACAATAAGGGACTATACTAGTAATATAGAGACCTAACATGCTCCTCTCATTCAAGAAAGTGTTGTCCTCAATGCTTGAGTAGCTCCGGGTGCTTTTGTATAAAATTCTCATCCTCCCATGTAGAATCTTCAGTGGGTAAGTTCTTCCATTTGATGAGATACTTTGAAATTGATCGATTTCGTAGTTGTCGAGTTCTTGTTTTCGTGACTACTTCAGGTTCCAATATAGTTTTTCCTTCCTCATCAAGTTCTGGAAATATTGTTTGAACTGGAAGTTTGTCCCCTATAACCTTCTTTAAGCATAAAACATGTAAAACTGGATGCACTCGCGAAGAAGCAGGAAGCTCCAATTTGTATGCCATAGTACCAATCTTTTGCAAAACCTTGTAAGGACCATAGTACTTTGGAAATAATTTATTATCCTTCTTAGCTTGCTTGAGGGACATTTGTTTGTATGGTTGTAGCCGTAAAAATACCTACTCCCCACATCAAAACTTCTCTCATCGCGATGCTTCGATCTCGCTCGTTGTTTCATTCGACGGCGCTAAATTTAGGTTATCCTTTAAGAGTTGGAGAACTTCTTGTCGATGCTCGATCCGTCCTCCATCGCTTGAACCCTAGAATTCTCCTTAAAGAAGATGTGATGGATGGTGGATGATATCCATAAAGTGCCATAAATGGAGTCATTTTTGTTGTAGTATGGAAGGAAGTGTTATACCACCATTTAGCGAGAGGTAAATCTACTACTCGAATCTACTGTGCTCGCTATCGTATACAAAACAATGAAGATATCCTTCCAAACACCTATTCACTATCTCTCGTTTTACCTTCATATTGAGGATGATAAGATGAGTTATGAGCTAGTTGAGTACCTCAAACAAGAAAAATAATTCCATCCAAAAATTTCCCGTAAAAATGGGATCTCTATCACTTACAATAATTTTCTGTTTCCACGTAGCTTTTGAATTGTTTCCATAAATGCAGTAGCAACTGTACTCACTTTAAATGGATGAGATAATGCACAAAAGTGTGCATACTTGGTAAGTCTATCAACTACCACCATGATGACACTCCTTCCTTCGGACTTAGGTAAACGTGTGATAAAATCCATTGAAATCTCCTCACAACGTTGACTTGGAATGGATAAAGGTTGTAGAAGACCCGGGGTCTTAATTATCTCAACTTTATTTTGCTGGCAAACCAAACATTCTGCCACAAACTTTTGAATATCGGATTTAAGGCCATCTCAAAAAAATCCTTTCTTCACCTAGTGGTAAGTTTTAAAAATCCTAAGTGTCCTCCTAAAGGAGAAGTGTGCAATTCCAAAATAATATTTTGTTTTAGTTGGGAATTATTGCAAATATATAAGTGATATTTTTATCGTAAGGAAACATTTTTCCAACTAAATGTATTAGATGTACTAGGATCTTGCTGCAAATTTAGGTTATCCTTTAAGAGTTGGAGAACTTCTTGTTGATGCTCGATGTGATCCTCCACTGCTTGAACCCTAGAATTTTCCCTTAAAGAAGATGTGATGGATGGTGGATGATATCCATAAAGTGCCATAAATGGAGTCATTTTTGTTGTAGTATGGAAGGAAGTATTATACCACCATTTAGCGAGAGGTAACCAGTTGACCCATTGTGCTTGCTTATCAGATAAAAAACAATGAAGATATCCTTCCAAACATTTATTCACTATCTTTGTTTAACCATCATATTGAGGATGATAAGATGAGTTATGAGCTAGTTGAGTACCCAAACAAGAAAATAATTCCGTCCAAAAATTTCCTGTAAAAATGGGATCTCTATCACTTACAATAATCTTCAGGTTTCCATGTAGCTTTTGAATTTTTTCCATAAATGCCGTAGCAACTGTACTCGCTTTAAATGGATGAGATAATGCACAAAAGTGTGCATACTTGGTAAGTCTACCAACTACCACCATGATGACACTCCTTCCTTCGGATTTAGGTAAACGTGTGATAAAATCCATTGAAATCTCCTCCCAACATTGACTTGGAATGGATAAAGGTTGTAGAAGACCCGAGGTCTTAATTATCTCAACTTTATTTTGCTGGAAAACCAAACATTCTGCCACAAACTTTTGAATATCGGATTTAAGGCCATCCCAAAAAAATCCTTTCTTCACCTAGTGGTAAGTTTTAAAAATCCTATGTGTCCTCCTAAAGGAGAAGTGTGCAATTCCAAAATAATCTTTTGTTTTAGTTGGGAATTATTGCAAATATATAAGTGATATTTTTATCGTAAGGAATCATTTTTCAAACTAAATGTATCAGATGTACTAGGATCTTGCTGCAAATTTTGAATGAGAGTCCACACTTCTTCGTCCTTCTTTGATTCATCCTTACTTCAGTTATCCAATCTGGTTGGATAATTGAAATGGCACAAAGCAATGCTTCCACCTCTTCATCCTTTCTTGAGAGTGCATCTGCAATAATATTTAGCTTCCCTTTTTTGTAGATAATTTCAAAGTCATAACCCAACATCTTTGTAACCCATTTTTGCTACTCTTTTGAACATAGTCTTTGTTCCAAAATGTGTTTAAGACTATCATGATCAGTTTTTACCTTGAAGTGTGTTCCCAATAGGTAAGGTCTCCATTTCTTTAGTGCATGTAGTATTTCCAACATTTCCTTCTCATAAATACCCTTTTTTAAATACTTTCCTTTGATTGAACGAATTTAAAAGGTAATGGGTCTTCCTTCTTGCATTAAGACAACACCAATTCCATTTTCTGAGGCATCACATTCCATAATAAAGGTTTTTGTGAAGTCTGGCGTAGCTAAGACTGGTGCTAGGCACATTTCCTCTTTAAGATGTTCAAAGGCCTTAGTTGCTTCAAGAGTCCATGAAAATGCATCTTTCTTCAATAATGTTGTTATAGGTGTTGTTATTCTCCCATTATTCTTAACAAACATGCGATAATACCCTGTTAACTCGAGAAATCCGCGCAACTGCTTTATGGTTGTGGGGACTTTCCATTCCTTAATGGATTTAATTTTGTTAGGGTCTACCTTAACACCCTCGTGAGATACAATATGACCCAGATATTCCACCTCTTGTACTCCAAAACAACATTTGGATCTTTTTGCATATAATTGTTTCTCCTCCAATAGTTTGAGCACCCTATCAACATGTTGAACATGATCCTTCCAAGAATTGTTGTAGATTATTATATCATCAAAAAATACTAGCACAAGTTTTCTAAGGGTTTGAAAATGGAATTCATCAACCCTTGAAATGTAGAAGGTGCATTGGTAAGGCCAAAAGGCATGACCAAAAATTCATAATGACCCTCATGAGTTCTAAATGTTGTTTTCAGAATATCTTCAGTCTTCATTCTAATTTGATGATATCTTGAACGAAGATCCAACTTGGTAAAATAAATTGATCCATGTAATTCATCCAATAATTCATCAATCATAGGAATGAGAAATTTATCTTTAATAGTGAGCTTATTGAGCTCCCTATAATTCAGACACATGCACCATGATCCATCTTTCTTGTGCACCAATACTACTGGAGCAGAGAAAGAATTTTGACTAGGTTGAATTATACCAGCCTCTAACATTTCTGCAATCATACGTTCAATTTCGCTCTTTTGGACATAAGGATATCTGTAAGGCCTGATGTCCGGAGGAACACTTCTTGGAATCTAATTAATAGCATGATCATGATCAAGAATAGGTGGGAGTCCTTTGGGAGTATCAAACACCTTGGAATGATTTTCCAAGACTTTTTGGAGATCTGGAGAAACAGATGATTTTGATGTTGGAACTTCTAGTGAGCATAATTGTGAAATTACGCCCCGTTCTTCTTTCTTCAGAAGCTTTGTCATGACATTAGAGCTTATTATCTTTCCTGGCTTCCCTGTGATACCCCGTAATTTGATTTCCTTTCCTTCCAAAAAAAAAAAAATTTAAGAAAATTTCTTGAAAATTAAAAGCTATCGTCCCCAAAGATTGTAACCATTGTACTCCTAGTACAACATTAGCACCTCCCATTGGAATGGAAAGCATTGGAATATTCAATACATATTCCCCCATGGCTAGCTTGACATTATGGCATTTTCCAGAGCAATTTATAGTTCCTCCATTTGCAACCATAACTTGACATTCTAGTGCTAGGTATAGGAAACAATTCAATTCCTTGGCTACCTTACAATGAATAAAATTATGGGTACTACCCGAATCAATCAATACTATTACCTTTTTTGTCTTGATATGTCCTTCTATCTTGAGATTTTTATGAGTGGTAATTCCTGCCAATGCATTACATGATATGGTCGGACTCATTTCTTCTTCTTCTTCTAGGGTTTCTCCCTGGGGTATATCCTCTACTTTAGAATTTTCTTCTTCATTTTCTTCCTCCTCTTCACAATCTATGTAAAATAGTTTCTTCTCGGCGCACTTATGAAATTTAGTGTATTTGTTATCACAACTGTAGCAAAGCCCTTTTGCTCATTTTTCTTCAAATTGTTGTGGTGTCAACCTTGTAGATTGTGGAAGTCTAGGAGTAGCAACACTTCCATATTTATAAATGTGAGTGGTAGGCTTCCTTGTTGCCATAATTTTACATTCAATTTTTCTTACCAACCTGAATGCCTTCTCCAATGAATCAGGTTCCCAAACATGAACTTCATGTTGGATGTTATCTTTTAAAGTCCCTATGAAGACATCAATCATGTGTTCTTCTGGAATATCAGTTACCCTTATATTCAATTTTTGGAAGTCCTCAATGTGCTCCGCCACTGAACCCTTTTGTTTGAGATTTATCAATTGGCTGAAGAAGGTGTTGCTCTTTGGGTCCTCATAATGTGCTATCATTTCCTCCGTAAAAATTGACCAAGTGACAATTTTTTTATGAGAGAAAAGTCATATATACCATACAAATTTATTTATTTTCTAAATGTAAAGTTGCAATGCGTACCTTTTGTGTGTTTTGCACATTATTGAGATCAAAATATTGCTCCATCTCTAGTATCCATGTTACGGGATCCTTGCCATCAAACTTCCTCATATCCATCTTTGGAATATGGTGGTTCTTCAATCCAACATTAGAGCTTATTAAATCATGATTAACATTTATTTTGTTCTCATCATGAGTTTCCTCTACTATATTTTCACCATTAGGAATCATTTCTTGTATCAACTTTGTCAAACCTTCGATGTCTCCTTTTAGATTATTCTTCATGTTTTCCATTTTGTCTTTCATTTTTTCTTTCATGTCCTCCATCTTAGCTTCCACGCCATCCATCTTAGTTTCCACGTCTTTCTTAAAACCATCCATATTATTCTTCAAACCATCCATATTCGTTTCCATGCCTTTCTTCAAAACTTCCATTTCATTTTTTGCTGCTCCTTGTGAGAGCGAAATTTGGTGCACTTGCTCTTGTAATTTTGATAGATCATGTTGCAATTCTTCATCTTCATGAGTCATAGTAGAGTATTTTGAGGGCTTAATGGGTGTTGAATTATTTTTAGGAGGCATTTCAAAACCCAATACTGAAATATATGCTCAATAGGCCCTTGGAATCACTTCAAACTGATTTTTTACACAAGACTTAAGCAATTCGGAAACAAATACAGACCTTTTTCTTGCTTTTGAGGAGCTCGATATTGAAACTAAACTATTTCTGCAATTTCGGATCTTAAATATTTGAAATTTGGCCCTGCGGTAGCCCTCTGAATTCTCTTTCGAATGTCATAGTTCTGACCAAATTTGGATTCTTCAAGACAAAGTTATGTCCAATCTCCCACAATGACCTAATTATGGACTAGTTCAGTAGAGCGAACTTGTACGACTTGCCACGTGTCATTGTTTCCTCCTTCGGCTCTGAAATTGATAGACAAGAAACTACAGTCTGTGTACTTGCGGCCACTTTTTACATAATTCCAATCCGATGCTCAAAGAGAGAGTTATGAATATTTTCTCACGATCACCTCTTTGAGATGAAATTCAGGAGCCTAAAAAGCCCTAACTTCCACAGATCATATCTCCGAAAATATTGCAAACCAATCTCTGAAATTTTGCGACGATGTTATTCTGGATTTTAGCTTCGTGCTCTAAACATTTCAGCTTCTAAACCTTCTTAGAAAAAAAGTTAGAGCGAAAATTCCACGATGACATGTTTGGAGCAGCGAAACCCTAGAATCAAAAGCTCTGATACCAAATGTCGTGAAACCAGCTCTAAAAATAGAAGAAAAGAGAGATCAACGCCTTAGAAATCAGCCACTTCGAGGGGGAAACCTCCAATAAATTACATAAATAAACAATTCTTGGATGATACAAATGACAAAACCTCATTTCTATATATAGGAGTCCATGGGGCCACAATGTAATCCTAACCGACCTAAAAATAATAATTTAAGGGCACAATAATAGAAATATGGGGGTTATAGGGGTACAAAAATAACAATAAGGGGGTTACACTAACAACAATAAGGGACTATACTAGTAATATAGGGACCTAACAAACAAATTTGTTAGCTTGTGCACATCTTGATCCTTTTTTTGCCGAAACGTGGTCCACTGGATGTACTTGTCCTCATACCTCCCCACAAGGTAATATTATTTCTTGATGCCGTCTTGGAACAAATTCCAAGTGGGTGCGGCTGAAAAAAGTGAGGGTTCTTCCTCATCCCTCTGTTCACATTAGGTTTCCTAACAATATTTGACATGGGGGTTAGCTTTGAGGAGTGCAAAGGTAATATTTTCTCGATTGGAGAAATCATGGATCGAAAAATACCCTTCCAGCAAATTCAACCATCTATCTATGACATCTACATATATTTAGCCCTTAAATATGGGAATGCCAAAGTTTGTTTGTACCTTGAAAGGAGTGGCACCTCAAGAGTGGTTGTTGGATGAAGAGGTGTCACCAGTGGGTAGTTGTTAAAGGATATGAACAAAGTTATCCATCATCGCGTTCCTTTGTTTCTTGAGGGCCTCCTCAAGCAATATTTTCATAAGATCTCTTGCTCCCTCATTTTTATTTTCTTCCGCCATGGGAGGCCATCAGGGTTTGCGAGGATGGTCTAGCAAAGGTTCAATTAGATCGAGCCCTAACTCCTTATACCCCAACCTTGTTGGGGACATGCAAAGAAAGATTTAGAAAGAGAAGACCGCTCTAATACCACTGATACGGACTTATGCAGGAACATAATAAAATATATAAATAAACATAAATGCAGAGATGCAATAGGAATAACACTTCATTTCATTAATATCAAATACTAAAAAATGCTTACAGACAGAATGGAAAAAAAACTAGCTCTAGCGATGGTAGCTTATCTCTAAGAAGAGATGTGGTGGCTACTATTAGACTCCTGTATTTCACAGTATCACTAGGTGACTGATTATTTTCTCAAGTCTTTCATACTGAAAATAACATTCCATGGATATCATTTATTTTTAGGAGAAAATGGGAAATCCTGAGTGTCAAGAGCTTCAAAAGAATCTATGTGCCTTTCAATTCAGTAGAAGGGGAAAATGTTGCTGCCCTCATTCATTCCATATACCCTCTTCTTACCTTTCATTTTCCCAAACTCTGAACTCCAATGCTCTGAATCCCATTTAAACCCCAAGACCTTTTTGGACTTATTACTTTATAAAACCCAGTTATATTAAAAGTTTGAAATTCTATTCTCATAGCTCCACCCACCCACTAGCAGTCGTGTTATACAACATAAACCTTACCTCTTGCCTGCACTTCGTAGCCCACAAATTTTTAAACCTTACCTCTTAAGACTTATGCCAAATCTTATTTTTCCACTGATGTGATGAAGTGGGACCTGTCATACCTTACTGCATTATCGAAACCGCATGCAAACCTTGGTTCCGCCTTATTCCTTACCTTCCATCATTTCGCACTCCCCGATGCTTAAGTACCCACAGATCGCACTTCACACATTTTTCCACTTAAATTTTAAGTTCGAATTGTGATTTGTGATGTAGTTGGCCCCACCATCCATCGCACTTCACAATGAATACCACATCTCAAATCGGCAATTATAACGTATTCCATTTTCCGCCAAGAGTTAAAGTTTGTGATTGCCGATATGTGATATTGCATCGCACAGATATTAACGTTGCGCTCATCGCATTTCGCAGGAAATACCCTTTTCATCTCTGTCAACCTTTATCTTTTGTGATCGTTGATGTGCGATATCGCACCATGCATATTATAACTTTTCACTCCATCACACTTTGAAAAATTTAAAGTTTTATTTCCAAAGCATATCTTGTTCTAATTGCAATTTTGCAATGCGCTTTGGCCCCACCATCCATCGCACTTTGCAAAATTTAAAGTTTAAATCATATTCCCGAAGGATATCCTACTTTGATTGTGATTTTTTGATTCACTTTTCCCCCACCATAATACTCCACTCATCGCTAATACGCCATTCCTTCGCTATCATCCCCATTCCATTACCACATCATCATTCTCCCTCCACGTCACCTCCCTCTTCGAATTGCATCACCGATTACATTCTCATATCTTAAATTGTAAAACATGCGAAGTGCGATGCCGACGCAGTTGCAATGCAGCTTCAGAACTAAAATCTAAACATTTTTAGGTCCAGATATACGAGTTTTATGTTGTTTTGTTTGAAAAATGGGTTAAACATGGCATGAAGGACTTGTGGTAGAATAATTGTGCCGCTTCATCACCCTCCACCTTTCCTCCATCTCCACTCACCCCCTCCTCATATGACGGTATTTGTTTCATTTTTCATTCCCTGCAGCTTTCAAACTTTAACCATGGGGAGGGGGGGTTCAAAATGGGTGGTATCCCTTACCACCATCCCCGCTACGTGTCGTACCCTCAAAATTTTGCACCCCCCTCTCTGTTACTGCTTACCACTTGAGGCCCCCTCTGAAAATTTGTTTCCATCATCCTCCCAAACCGCTGCTGCCTTGTGATTGTTGCCAATGCCGCCACGCCACATCCTCCATCATCTATCCCCATATGCCAACCACCATCCCTCCACAGTCGGGAATATGAGGTTTGAACATCATTTTATGAATAAAGAAGGGCTAAACACGGTCGAAAGGGCTCGAGTAGAAAAAAAACACCAAGGGTCGAGTCGGGCAAGGCATTTTTAAAAAATTGTTATGTTATAACGACAGAAATGGAAAAGACACCAAAGCACATCAACACAGTCACTAATCTATGAAAAGTAGCCAGTGCTGCACTAGACTTAATTACCCAACACCGGTTTTCTGAAGAGTAGGGCCAGATGTCAAAGCCACCACTGGTTACCTCTTCGTGACCATCACAACCACCTCCAAGCTTATTGTTTGATCTTCCGAGGATCCATTGAAGAATTTGGATCTACGAAGAGTTTCCCAAAATTAATTCCAAAAGCGGTGTTGTTGTCAGTGATGACTGATCAGGCCTTGTATGGCCACACTTGTCCATTTTCTGTTAAATTCTAATCAATGAAAGATTTTCGAGTAAGATAGGGTAATCGACTTAGTCTTTAGATAAATACTACATGCCTTAGTAGTATCAAGGGTTGGACCTTGTAATATTCTGCATTGTAGAAGATCATTGTATTGTAGCATTGTAACTGTTTGAGTTGGGCATCAATAATAAGATACTGTTCACAGGATACTTGAGCTATGTTAATGGTGATGTTCTTTCCTCTGTCTTTTCATGTTGTGCATCAATTTCTCTAATTGAAAAATAGAAAATTTAGATTAATATTTGATGAGAGAGCACCTTAATTATGTCTGTGTTTGTTATCTCTATGTTTTCCTCTGAAGTATAGTTAAATAATTCTTAACTGCTCTTTAGCTATTACTGAACTCACTGCTTTCTTTCATCTCATATTCGCACTGCCAGTCAGATCCAGTCTGCATAGTTAGCTTGCCTTGTGAATGCCCTTGAAACGTTGATGCACAATTCAGTCTTTATGACTCCATAGCCCAATGGATTAAGTCTCACAGCTCTATCTATCCAACCACCCAATCAATCAAACAAATAACCCCCATCGCTGTAACTAGCCTAATGTTTGCACTTATAATTCTCAAGTTAAATCATAAAAATAGAGAGAGGCATGTCTGAGTCTAGGAAGGCTACGTCCTGGACTCCAAAGTGGTTTGATGTTGTCCTCTGTCGTTTGTTCTTGCCAATATTACAAATTACGGAGGGCTAACATAATGACGACCATACTAGGGACTAAGTTATTGAAAAAGCTTAATATTTCATCAAAAGTCATAAGCCCCAGTCAAAATATTGTATGATTCAAGTATATTCCAATATTGTTATCTGGTTGTTGATGGTGGACAACAGTTGGACACAAGAAAGTTGAAATCATCCACCTGACGACTCCACAGTTTTCAGTTGACCTAAAGACTCCACTGGTAGAAGAATCCAGTTTGGTTGTGAATATACAATGACCCCACTCTCTGACTGGTTGACAAGATGGATCCAAGAATAAAACGCAGATATGCTCCAATGAACAGAGATCACATTCCTAGATTCCCAAACAAAATTCCTCGGGTAAATTGTGACGGAAATCTTCCTATTTTTCAAGATGAAGAGGTTGATGATGCTTTGTTACATCTCATTAGATGTCATATACACTCATGAAGGTTGAAAGTCAAATGGCATGAGGATTGCCTCATGAATATTTTCATGGTAACATTAGAGGGAAAAGAAAGGGAATGGTACGAAGGTCTGAACCCTGGTAGTTTATTTTCTTTAAAAGATTTCTGCAAGGTGTTTTATGAGCATTATAAAGAAAATTCGCCATCTTTATCATTAGCTGGAAATTTTTGTGATCAATATGAGGATCTCATACAATACCTTATAAATATTGATGAAGATTTAGGAAATTAGCATATTGAGGATCTCTTAGCATCAATTCTTGAATTTCATTCTCAAGTTAATTGTCATGACAACCAAGAGAAGTTAACTGAAAATGAAAGAAATCAGGAAATTAAAGAAGATCCACAAGATCTCTCGGAGGGGACAAATGATAATTCGTTTGTTCTCGTGTGAGGCTAAAGAAGACATTCAGCCTCATGATTAATCTTCACAAGAAAAAGAAAACAACTGTTGTTCAACCCAAATAAAACAAAGACTCCCTCCACCTTTAACTGAAGAAGAAATCAATCAGATTCTAATCATGCAGCCAACCTCTAATTTTTTATGTAATGAAGAGATTATTTCTATTTTCTCTACTGCTGATTTATGTATTAAAGCATTTCCTCATGAAGTAACATAAGAACAGTTGAATACTGATGTTGTTTTACCTTCTCAAGAAAGCCTATTTCCAGAAAGTGCTCCTATTCATCAAAATTATGGCCTTCAAATAGAATTCAACCAACTCAGTCAAGACATATCAGGTTTGCTTTAGGAAAGCATAGTGGCATATAAAGAGGATGCCATGTCATATGACCATGAAGAATATGTAGATATTCTCTTTCAGAAGGACCTTGAGCATGACAAAGTGGAACAAGAAGCAGCCCTCGATGAAGTCTTTTATTTAAATCCTCAGGGTCAGGTATTGTCCAAAATCCTTTTGTTGGTTTCTGAGAATCATCTAAAGAAGGAGTATGCTATGCCAGGAATGGTTTGTTGTAGATTTTAAGGAAAATTTTGAACATTTTTGTTCAGAGGAAAGTAAGATGGGAGTGGCCCTTTTCTTTTTTCAGCCTACTCAAAAAAGTGAAAAAGAATCAGCCATGTAGTCATTTACTTGATTGGTTGCATTGGAGAAAGGTGTTCACTTAGTGTATATATCAGCTCCAATTTATATTAGGGTAGGTAGGTGTGCAAATAAGCTCAGCACCCTGAGCATCTTTCAAATCTTGATTTTAGATTGTTTTGAATTTTCAGATTAGTGTGTTTTAGACTTTAGTTTCAACACAGTTTTGGTCTCACCATTCAAGTTTTCAAAGTGCAACAGTATGTTCAACTTGATGGATTGTAGTGAATAATTTCAATTGTAGTTTCAGTTCCTATTTCAGTATGCTAATAACATGGCTGGCCAAGCATGTGGCCTATTTTTATCAGTCAAAGCCAAGAGGAACAATCAGCTAGTTTCCAATCACTAAGGTACCTCACAAATCAAGATACAAGATGTGGGATCAACCTAATGGATCAAGCTACTAGTCTACAATGCTCTTGACACCTCTTGAAGGAGTTGCCATCCCCAGTTGGAGCCACTGTTAGACTCCTGTATTTCACAGTATCACTAGGTGACTGCTTATTTTCTCAAGTCTTTCATACTGAAAATAAAATTCCATGGCTATCATTTATTTTCAGGAAAAAAGGGGAAATCCTGACTATCAAGAGCTTCAAAAGAATCTATGTGCCTTTCAGTTTAGTAGAATGGGAAATTGTTGTTGCCCTCATTCATTCCATCTACCCTCTTCTTACCTTTCATTTTCCCAAACTATGAACTCCAATGCTCTGAATCCCATTGAAACCCCAAGACCTTTTTTGACTTATTACTTTATAAAACCCACTTATATTAAAAGTCTGAAAGTCTATTGTCATAGTTTTTCCCACCCACTAGCAGTCATGTTAGACAAAATAAACCTTACCTCTTGCCCGCACTTTGCAGCTCGCAAATTTTTTAACCTTACCTCTTAATACTTATGCCAAATCTTATTTTTTCGCCGATGCGATGAAGTGGGACCCGTCATACCTTACCACATTATCAAAACCACATGCAAACCTTGGTTCTGCCTTATTCCTTACCTTCCATCGTTTCACACTCCCTAATGTTTAAGTGCCTGCAGATCGAACTTCGCACATTTTTCCACTTAAATTTTAAGTCCCGTTTGTGATTTACGATGCATTTGGCCCCACCATCCATCGCACTTCACAACGAATACCACATCCCAAATCAAAAATTATAATGTATTCCATTTTCTGCCAAAAGTTAAAGTTCGCGATTGCCAATGTGCGATATTACATCGTACAGATCTTAACGTTGCGCTCATCGCATTTCACAGTAAATAACTTTTCCATCTCCGCCAACCTTTATCTTTTGCGATTGCTGATGTGCGATATCACATCGCACATATTATAAATTTTTGCTCCCTCGTACTTCGCAAAATTTAAAGTTTTATTCCCGAAGGATATCTTGTTCCGATTGAGATTTTGCGATGCTCTTTGGCCCCACCATCCATCACACTTCGCAAAATTTAAAGTTTAAATCATATTCTCAAAGGATATCCTGTTCCGATTGTGATTTTGCAATGCGCTTTGGCCCCACAATAATACTCCACTCACCGCTAGTACGTCATTCCTTCGCTATCATCCCCATTCCATTACTGCACATCATCATCCTCCCTCCACGTCACCTCCCTCTTTGCATCGCATCACCGATTACATTCTCATATCTTAAACTGTAAAACATGTGAAGTGCGATGCCGGCGTGGATGCAATGCGACTTCAAAACTATAATCTAGACATTGGCAGGTCTGGTTATACGAGTTTTTACGTTGTTTTGTTTGAAAAAAGGGTTAAACACAGCATGAAGGACTTATGGTAGAATAAGTGTGTCACGTCATCTCCCTCCACCTTTCCTCCATCTCCACTCACCCCCTCCTCATCTGACGGTCATTGTTTCATTTCGTACTCCCCGCAACTTTCGAACTTTAACCATGGGGGGGGGGGGGGTTCGAAATGGGTGGTATCCCTTACCACCATCCCTACTACGTGTCGCACCCTCACAATTTCTAACCCCCCTCTCCGTTACTACTTACCACTTGAGCCCCCCTCCGAAAAGTTGTTTCCACCATCCTCCCAAACCGCTATCGCCTTGTGACCGTTTCCAATTCTGCCTCGCCACGTCCTCCATCATCCATCCCCATGTGCCAACCACCATCCCTCCACAGTCGGGCATATGCGGTTTGAACATCATTTTATGAAGAAACAAGGGTTAAACACGACATAAAGGGCTCGGTAAGCAAAAAGACACGAAGGGTCGAGTCGGGCAAGGCGTCTTTACAAAATTCTTATGTTATAACGGCAGAAACAGAAAAGGCAGCAAAGCACATCAGCACATTCACTAATCGATGAAAAGTAGCCAGCGCTGCACCAGACTTAATTACCCAACGCCGGTTTTCTGAAGAGCGGGGCCAGATGTCAGAGCCACCACTGGTTACCTCTTTGTGACCATCATAGCCACCTCCAAGCTTATTTTTTGATCTTCCAAGGAACCATTGAAGCGTTTGGATCTATGAAGAGTTGCCCAAAATTAATTCCAGAAGCAGTGTTGTTGTCAGTGATGTCTGATCAGGCCTTGCATGGCCACACTTGTCCATTTTCTGTTAAATTATAATCAATGAAAGGTTGTCGATTAAGATAGGGCAACCGACTTAGTCTTTAGATAAATACTGCATGCCTTAGCAGTATCAAGGGTTGGACCTTGTAAGATTCTGCATTGTAGAAGATCATTGTATTGGAGCGATGTAACTATTTGAGCTGGGCATCAATAATAAGAGATCATTCACAGGATCCGTCAGCTATGTTAATGGTGATGTTCTTTCTTCTGTGTTAATGTTTTTCCTCTGTCTTTTCATGTTGTGCATCAATTTCTCTGATTGCAAAACAGAAAATTTAGATTAAGATTTGCTAAGAGAGCACCTTAATTCTATCTGTGTTTGTTATCTCTATGTTTTCCTTTGAATTATAGTTAAAGAATTCTTAACTGCTCTTTAGTTATTACTAAACTCATTGTTCTCTTTCATCTCATATTCACACTGCCAGTAAGATCCAGTCTGCATAGTTAGCTTGCCATGTGAATGCCCTTAATAAGTTGATGCACAATTCAGCCTTTATGACTCCATAGTCCAATGGATTAAGTCTCACAGCTCTAACTGTCCAACCACCCAATCAATCAAACAAACAACCCCCATCACTGTAACTAGCCTAATATCAGCACTTATAATTCTCAAGTTAAATCATAAAAACAGAGAGAGCCCTCTCTAGGTCTAGGAAGGCTAGGTCCTGGACTCCAAAGTGGTTTGATGTTGTCCTATGTCGTTTGTTCTTTCCAATATTACAAATTACAGAGGGCTAACATCTACATGCCTCTGAATTGTGTTACAATGAGGCTCAAGGGCCTTTTTATTATTGAGCAATAAGAGAAAACCCTAAAAAACCAAAACCCTAACCCGAGGAGACGTAACACCAAGAGTTTAGGGGCCCTGTTGTAGTTAGTTGGGAAGCCAACTTCTCGGGATTGTAACTTGGTCATATTATGTCCATTTGGTGTGTATGATACTCATTGGAAAGATCTCTTCGAGGACTACAACTGCTATCGTGATTTGTCTCAAATCGTCAAATTAGGGCCTCAAAACGGCTTCGGAAGTTCACGACCCAAAAAACTGTTAAAAATATTAAATAAGAAAATAGATGAAACTGACTAGGTGAAATAGGCGGGTGGCCACCAATATCCACCTAGATCAGTTGCTTCTTAGATGCCCATGAAATCACACTTGAACCAAGATTGAATATATAACCAAAGGTATTTTTCAAATCATTCAAACTACCTGCAAAATCACTATTTTTATATCTAATTAAATCCTTCTTTTCTGTACTTGCATACATTATGCCAAAATCTCTAGTTCCTGCTATGTATCTCATAATTCTTTTTCATGCTCTCCAATGTGTGTCTTTTGAAGTCTCCATAAATCTGGAAATCAAACTCACTCTTTGCATAATATCTTGTCTTGTAGTTGTGAGATACACAAGACTGCCAACCAATCTTTTGAATAGAGTTGGATTGACATATGATCCTTCATCATCGTTACTTTAGTTTTTACCTGTTGCAATTGGTGTAGGGGCAGGTTTACAATTTTCCATCCTGAATCTTTTCAGCAAATCTTCGGCATATTTTTTTATCCCAATTTGTTGGAAAGACAAAGGAGGTAAGACACAAAATAACACAAATAATTCACACACAATAACACGAGTTGTGGCTCTTCTATTGATCACACAAACTTGATTATTACAATGAACCCGGTGAAGAGTATTTAACATTTTCCGACTAGCGACTCACTTAAAATACCATGCCCTTGTTCACCTTCATTCATTCGCTTTTACAGCCTAAATAATCCTCTAAATTGTCCACCAAGAATACTAATCCTCTTCCTGTTGACAGAAAAACCCGGAAGTCCATAAATGTGCCTGTGAACAACATTTTCATTATATATCCTAGATTATCTTCCATCATAAGTCTATATTTATACATGCACCCTTATTTGCGCCCTACCCAGGCTCCCATTGGTTGAAACACACGGTACCTGTCCATGTCAACATGTTACTTGGAATCTCGTTTTGTGATTTTCGCGGGTGAATTTTCTTGACAGGAGAATCCAGGCGTTGTCCATTACACATGTTTACAAAAAAATGAAATTTTTTATTGTATTAATATAAGAAATATATGGAATATTCTCTGGAAAAGCTTTGGTTGGGCTAAGAGTTTATCTTTTTAGGAGGTGAGCAAGAAAATAGGTTGAGAGTACATTAATTATATCTCATTTGATTTAGAAGTCTTACTAACATGATTTTAGGAAAAATAGAGTCATCTAACAAATTTAAAATGCAAGACTTAGTCTGCTTTCTTTCTTTAATTTTATCAAATTGTTTTTTTTGTGACTAGCACTTATTGCAGCCATTAGCGATTATATTTACGTCAGATTCTATGAATCTCATTTCTAGAGTTTCCCAACAACCAAAACGTTGTAAACATGCTTGCATTTTAAGACACCAAAAATCATAATTTTTCCTT
Organism: Pinus albicaulis; assembly: GCA_034641835.2. Lineage (NCBI taxonomy): Eukaryota > Viridiplantae > Streptophyta > Pinopsida > Pinales > Pinaceae > Pinus > Pinus albicaulis. Next base: position 268,031 of record JAXQQM020085363.1, read on the forward strand.
AAAGAGTGGCGTTGGAATTGCAAACTTACTGGACTACGCCATGGTTAAAAAATAAGAAATCAAACTCAAAAGCAACACTATCCACAGAGCCTCTACACTGCTAAATCTTCCGCTAAAGAAACCAAACGTACGTATTTATAAAGCATATCATTTATGCATTTTTATGTGGTCAGTCTTTGAGGAAAGTTGCACCTCCAAACTGAAAGAGGATGCAGGAATACACAATTTTGCTAGTGCAGCAACATTCCAAAAACTGCTTCGGCGTTTCAGATATAGACTAAGAAAATAAGAACGGTTTATTTATAGACGTGGAGGACCAGCCCGATTTGAGCGAGATCGACCTCGATTTGCAAAGAGGTACGGTTTCTATTTTCGGCGGCGGTGTCACGACCTCCGGTGTGCAGCCATCGTCACAACAACAAGGAATCAATAACTGCTACTTCAACCTCAACAACGACCGGGTTTCTGTTTTGGCGGCTCTTCTTTCCCGTAGAGATATTAGACAATGGAGTTGTGTTTAGTGCGACTGTCTGGAGTTTCAGGTGTCGGAATGTAGTGAAAAAAATTGAGGTAAAAATTTGATTTTTGCTATTTAAACTGATTTTTTGACTGTATATATGGATTCAACACCCTAAAAAACCCTAAGACACTTCCATTGTGCAAGGTTACCTATCAAACTTCTATTTTCAATAAATTCCTACCAGAATTTAGAGAAATTAGACCGGAAAAATCTACCGTAAAAACCTTCAAAAAGTCGCACTATAGACTACTCGTTAAACAATATATGGCTAATTCGAACAAAGTCTTTCATTCGATTCTACAGCAAAGAAATTTCTTTAATGAGCTTCTCCTCTCCATCGACGGCAGGAAAGCTTCCCGAGACTCTTGACAGCGCGTCAGTGGCCGTGCTTCACTGGCTCTTTCTCTTCTTGGAGGCGTTTAGAGCCTCCCAACATCCTGGAGAAATCTTGTTTTTAGTGGGTATGTTTCTTGTGTTCATTATTTCTAAGACATTTGGGGAATTTTATTTTTTTTCTGCTATTTCAGTATTTTTGTATTACAAGACGCAGTAGTTTAGAAAGTTGTTATGAAATTGATATATGTTAATGTAAAACATTTTTTTAAGATATAGTTTATTTATTTATTTATTTTTTTAAATTGTTTTTATAAATTTTTATTAATAATTTAATTTATATAGCTATAAAATATGTTACTAAATAATATGAAAAAAAATGTGAATAATCTGAGTTGTTATTAGAATTTCAAATTCATTTTATTTATCTAAATATAAATTTGATAAATAAATGTTAATTTTTAGAAAGACATTTATTTTAAATTTATTAAAATTTATAAAATATTATTTTTAATATTTAAATTTATTTAAATATAAAATAAGTAATCTATAATAATAGGCTAATGTTTACATTAAAAAAACAAAATCCAATTATGAACCCATTTTTAATAAGTTATCTTGTTTTACAATAAAATGACAAAGAAAAATTCATCAATATTTTAAGAAGTTGAGGTTTATATTTGCAACTTAAAATACTAAATCTAAAATTGATTTAAATGGTATATATATAATAAATTATAAGTATATATTTCAAAACAACAATTTACAGTTTCTTTGATTTTAGATATAACACTTTATTACATTATAGTTTATGTATTATGGTTTAAAAACATTTTATTATATCATAGTTTATGTATTGTAGGTTTTTGGAGGTTTTTTTATTTATTTTTTCTAGTCTAATTTGTTTAAAATTTGGTATGGATTTTATCTGTTATTAGTTTTGGAAGTTTTTCTATTTATTTTAGAATTTAATTTCCCTAAATTTTGTATAAATTTGTTAGAATTACAAGTTTAAATTATGAACTCTTTGAAACTTGTAAACTCTCCACAATCTAAATTAGAATTTTTGAGAATACTAAATCCACATATATATATATATATATATATATATATATATATATAATAAACCAATTTCAAATAACATAAATTAAAATTTTACCAAAAAAAACCAAATTCTAACTAAAAATTTTAAAAACCAAACAACACCACATCTGTCAGTTTTGAAATCAAAGAAATCTTGTGGTCTAAGTGTAGTTTTAATATCTTGCATACAAAAGTTGCAAAACTGTATATTGCTTAAATCTTCATACACAGAGTTTGAAATATTATAGCACACAAAACCAATGAATGTCGTATGGTGAATATTGCGACCACTCCAATTAATTAATAAATATTCCCGACAGCCTATTGATTCGACTGGAACCACCCTATCCTGCGACTATCAGAAACTATGTTTGACGTGTTATGACCCTTAATCTCAAAGTTTTGAAGACAGGTTTTTTTTAACGGTTACTGTGCTGATCCTTATCCTCAATTTGATTGTGTTGTGATCCTTATCCTCAAAGTTTTGAGCATAAAGATATTTGAAAGGGAGTGCTCTATTGTGACTCCAAAAAGTCAGGTAATGATAAAGTAACACATATTTAATATGTGATCAGAAGTATATATAAAAATTACATGAGAAGGGCTTCAAAATATGATATTAAACTTTGATATGGTATATATTTAAATGATAACAAAATATTAATAAATAAAACCAAATTTTCTAATTTATTATAAAAAATCCCAACCCTACCCACAACTTTGCTAATTTGTTATTAAAAATCCAACCATATCCACACATGATCCTTGCTTAAATTATAAATCCAACACTAGGTACACATTAACTTTCCTAAAAAGTGTAAGAAGTGTAAAGTGCATAGGTGTACAGATAGAGAACTAAGTTCTTTCTTGGCAGAGATATATGGGTTATTTCAAATGGCGTGATTTTTCTTGAAAAACTGTGATAAATCAGTCTCCATTAGCTAAGAGCAACAACAACAACAGAAAGTTGTCCTCACTGTTAATTTAAAAACTAAATTAAAATACATTTTCTCAACCTGTAAAAATATTATACTTATATACCAAATATTATACTTATATACCATCTTATTGTCCATGCCATTTTAAATATCTATAAATTGATAAACATGAAATCTCAGACTCTCTAATTAACTGAACTCTTTTGTATAATGACATTTTCCTGCAGATAGTTTACAGAACTTGTATAGAGATGTTATTCGTTACTGCATTACATTCTTATAAGAAAGAAAATGAAAACAAATACTGAAATTAATTCCAACCTTGGAAGGCCCGCAAAACAGCCATATATGCAGCCTGTACGGCTAAGAAAGAATGTGATGATAAAAATATGATTTCGTGGCAAAACCACTTTTTTTCTCCTTTGGTTCTCATATGCCAAACATGCCTTCCTCCAATCGCTGGCTCAACTGCTCCACTGCTCCTTCAGCCCACTGTAGTCGCGGACATTCAGAGGCATATAGCTCCTCCAACGAAGTCAAATATTCCACACCATCCAGGACCTCTAACTCAAGGCACTCAGTAACATTTATTATTCGAAGCTTTGTCAGCTGCCACAACCCCTTTATCCTCTTCAGCATCACACAGCTACATGCCCAGAGTTCCTCCAAGGAAGACAAATGCTCAAAATCTAGCAGCTCTTCCAACTTAGAGCAGCCAAAAACGTGTAGTTCTCGAAGTTGTGTCAGTTGCGCCAATCCCTGTATGCTCTTTAGCTTAACACAACTGCATGCCCACAACTCCTCCAACGACCTCAAACATTCAACACTTGGCAGGTCTTCCATCTCTGAGCAACTTGAAACGTCTAGTTTTCGAAGCTTTGTTAGCTGCTCCAAGCCCTGTATGGTCTTCAGATTCACACACTCAGATACCTGCAACTCCTCTAAACATATCAATGTTTCAAAACTGGGTAGCTCCTCCAATTCTTCGCACCAGCTAATGTTCAGAATTTGAAGTTTTGCAAGGCCACAAAGCCCTTTTATCCTCCTCAATTTAGAACAACCAATCAAAACCAGTTTTATGAGTCCTTTTGGCAATGTTCCAACCTCCACCAGATCATTACAATCTTGGATTTCAAGATATTTAAGGGTGGGGCAGACACCTTCAGCAAATGATACCTCATCCAATATTTGTGTATTGAACAGTTGGAACTGATGCAGCCGAAGCATACAGTCGCCAATGGAGGAATCCAAATTACTCTGTTTCCTTTTCCTTTTCAACTCTCTACTCAATGTTTTGCTTTCATCTTCAACCGTTTTGAAAGGCAGTTCTTGCAAGGAACAATCCTTGACTGTAAACTTAATCAACTGATTTAACTTTCGGACTGAATCTGGCACACGTTTCAAACTGTGACAGCTCCAAAGCTCAAACACCTCAACTTTCTGAAGTCGCTTCCGAGAGAAGGGGGTAGCGTTTCCAGCAGAGGGGTTTTTAATACAAGCTTTTCCAAAGCGCTGGACACTCCAATGGAACTTGGCCACTCTTTCAAGTTTCTAAGGTTCAAATTTAATTTTTCCAGGAACCGTTGATGTGCAATCTGAGAAGGCAATACTTCAATTTTGTCGCAGCGGTAGAGATTTATGTACTCGAGGGTGCTGATATTTCCAAGACTTCCGCTAGATAACCTTAAATTATGGCAGTACTTTAAATTAAGATGTTTAAGCTTAATTAAATTCCCAAAGGAATTTGGAAGCCTTTCCAAATTGCCGCAGTAAGAAAGGTCAATGTATTCCAGGCTTGTTAGATCACCCAAGGATTCTGGAAACTGTCTTAGGGAAGGCCGATGGTGCATTCTGGAAACTGTCTTAGGGAAGGCCGATGGCAAAATTCTCCTTGCAATTTTAGAAAATCCCCACAAGTGACTACAATCCGTTCCAGGTGTTTTAGCTGCCCTATGGACTCTGGAATATTCGTGAGCGGAGCATAAATCTCTAACTCTCTCAACTGCAAGGGTGCCTGCAATAAATTTATGATCAATGTAAAGATATGAATGATTTTCATTTACAAATAAGTCGTAGTTTAATAAAATTCATAGAATAATTTAAAAATTTTGGTAAGATTATGAAAAAATGTGGTAAAAAATTTAGGTTGCAGTTCTTAAATTTCAGTATTTTGGGTGCTTTAAGAATTTTTGATTACCTTGAATCCATTCCCACTATCAAAAATACATTTTAAACACTCCACTTATCTGATTTTTTGAATTTTTTTATCAAATTCTGACAAAAAAACTGCTGTGTCCGAGCTGTTCTGTTACGTCAATAAGCAACTCCTACAAATAACTAATTAGACTTATTAGAATTTCAAATTTCTTTTTTAATTTAAACTAGATTTTTTATGAAGTATATATAAATTTAACACTCCGAAAAAAATTCGGACAGTATTTAGATTGAGAAATTTTCACAACTGAAATTGTATTTCCAGTTTGTAGAGGAAAATAAACCCAAAACACCTAAAAAGAATCTAGCAAATATGCTACCGCACAAATAACTTCCCTTCGACTTTGCTTCTTATGAACTGGGGCCTCTGACAAACGAAGGCAGTATAAATTATTCTTAGAAGTAAGACAGAAAACACACAACAAGAGGACTGCTATTTTATCTTGGCTCTGTGCTTTAATATTTTGTTGTCTTTTTATTAGAAGATGGGACACTATGAGAGGTCTGATAATATTCGATACATTTAAGTGTTGTAATATTCTGTTTTTGAGAAGAATAATAGCAAAGTAGATATAATTGAAGATATAGATGCTTTAAAGTGATGTAATATTCTATTTTGTAGTAGGAATATGGCAGAGAAAATGTAATTGAAGATATAGAATGGGTAGACTGTTAACAAAAAGATAACGTTAAGTCACAAAGAAGGTAGAAGAGAAACATAATCATGTATTACTGTTTTATATAATACGAAGTAGCGTTTTTTCTACTGAAACTTCCCATAGGTTAAGAACTTATGTAAAACTAGAAACTTTATTGCATAACAAGAAAGTCTATTTACCTTCAGTTCGTCTAGCCATAGTGATTTTAATTCAAGCCCATTCATTTTCAAAACCCTTAAATCTTTTATTGGCATCCATGAAGGCAGAGATGAGTAGGGAAAATTGTCCCAACAAAGCCACAAGAGAATTGGGGACTGAAATTTCCTCAAAACGGGTTCTAGGTCATCGTCATCAATATCGAGAAGTTGAAAATCTCTGAATGTGTAGGATGAGAGGGATGCATATTCGTCATTATTGTCTTCATATTCACCATGAAGTGTCTTAATTCCCCACACCTTTATCACCTGTTCATTTTTTCCAAACGATGAAGAATTCAAAAAAAAGTGCCTAAATTTTTAAAATTGAAAATTGAATGATTTTGTACTTACTGGTGATTGTTGCAACATATCGTCCATATTCCTTGCCCTACCCCAAAGACGACAGGGAAATAGTGACTTTGTAAGATTTCTCCCCAAATCTCTAAGGTGATCATGCATTCTTATGTTATTTCCAATGTCCACCTTTGTTAAAAATTTGTTCAGAAGACTTTGAAACCCTCATGAGCCTTTCCAGTCGGACCCGTCCCAAATTCTTAAGGTTGTATCACTGTTTTCTCCTATGAAAAAGCAGACAATGTCTAAGAATATATTTTGTTCATCTCTTTCAAGTGCATCAAAACTAATTTGAAGCCTCCTTTGTATCTCGAAGGGAAGTATTTATTCAAGTCTGTCCAATTCATCCTGCCAATAAGATTTGTCGTTGTTTCCATAGAGAAGAGCCCCAAAAACTTTTAAAGACAAGGGCAATCCATCGCAAGCCCTTAAAAATTTGTCAACCATATATTCAAATCCGGAGAGTGGATGTGGCTGGCAGAAAGCATGCGAGCAGAAGAGCTCTTTCGAGTGTTCTGTAGTGAGGCCAGTCATCTTATAAATTGCTGACTCTTGTACCCCTGACCTTAAGAGGACATTTTTGTCACGGGTTGTGACCAAGATTAAGCTATTGGGGAGCAATACATCTCTCACTAGAATAGGCAAAAGTGCATCTACTTCTTCCACATGTTCTACATCATCTAAAACTAGTAATACTTGAGAAGACATGAGTGAGAAATGCTTCTTGATCATCTCTATACCTTCATCAATGTTGTCAATTTGTAGATCAGATTGAGTTAAGCCCTTTAGCAGTTTTCTCTGCAAAGAAAGTAAAGAGCTTTTAGCATTTTCTCTTATATCGAATAAAAAGTAGAATTTACTGTAGTTTGGGCTCTTCTTGTTGAAGAGATCTTTAGCCAACGTTGTCTTCCCCACTCCACCCAAGCCCATGATGCGAACGAGCTGAACTCTTCTGCTTTGCTGCTGAAGTGATACTTTCATTTCAAAATCTCTCATTTTCTCATCCAAACCAGTCGGGTATCTGGCCACATTCAACTGTGTCTTTTTACTCTTTCTCACCACCCGTTCAACAACCTTATCTAGCAACTCCCCCTCGTCACTAGTTATCCACAAGAAAATAAATAAAACTATCAGAAAAATAAATAAATCTATAGGATAAGCATATTACAACTTGTATCTTTGTATCTCAGTAAAAAAAAAAAAGAGTTTTCTACAGACTCAACAGAATAATTTGGATGGCAGTTTTTTTTGCCAGAATCTGGTAAAAGAACATTCAAAAACTCAGATAATTGGTGTTTGAAATGCATTTTGATAGTGGAAATAGATTCAGCATTATCAAAAAGCCTTAGGGCACCCAAAATACTGAAATTTAACAGATGTAAACAAAATTCTGAAAAAAATTTACCGGAATTTTTCAAAATCTAACAAAAATTTCTGAATTATTCTGTAAATATTTTAGACTACAGCGTTAAAAAAGAAAAGACTAGAGAGTTGGAGGTCTCACCCATTAAACGCTTCCAGATCTAACCCACTTACGTCTGCAACACATGAAAGAGCATTTCTCCAGCTTTCAATAGTGGTGGAGTTGTAACGCGGTTGAGCGTCAGACGTTCTCTTTTTTTGGAGGTTGCGCAGGGATCGAGCATAGACTCCTTCGCCCAATGTCCACCGCATATCAGCCGGCTTCACATGGTAAAATACTGGAATAATAGGAGCCTTCGATTCCAGCATGAGCAGGAGTTCATCCAAACACCAGTTCGATTCCGCATAGTTGGGAGAAAAAATTGCAACATGCACAGAGGCATTTCTAATAGCACCATGTATTTGACAAGTCAAGCCTTCTCCCTCTTTCAGTTCTTGGTAATCTAGAAAAACTCGCAGTCCATAGGAAATAAGACGGCGGTATAGATGGCTGGCAAAGGTCTTCTTCACGTCGGGGCCTCTGTGATTAATAAAGACGTCGTAGCAATAATTGTTGCTGGAATCAGCAGCGCTGGAGGTGGGGGCAGCCATTGAAAATATCGTTTCAGAGGAGCGAATTAGTCCAAATTTGAAAAGAAGAAAAAAGGCAAATCCCTTCCTGGATCAGTAATAGAATAGCCCAAAACCTAGTTACCAAAATATCCACAGCAAATCCTCCTTCAAATCCTGCTCCACCTCTGCAGCCTGGCTGTTTAACGAAACTACCCTGGCCCTTCTCTGTATCCTTCAGTCACTACGCTTAGACGCGCTTCTACTTTCCTAAATGCGTGGACAAGAAAATCCACGCGCACATGGTGTCACGTTACGGAGAGAGCATCCTCATCCATACAGATATGCGGAAATATAGGTTTAACATTAAATTTAACATTTCTATTACGTAAGTAGAAATTAAGTATAAATACATGAATATTTGACCCGTTTATCTTCTTGTACAGATTTCAATGTCCTTTCTTGTCTTATTTCTGTGAGAGAATCTCCGTGGATTCATTGGACTATATATATGTATCTTAAATGGGTCATAATAGTACTTGAATGCTTTTAGCAATATGCTGATTTATCTCTTATTAAAAAAAATGTTTTTTTGTCCTTGCAAAAAAATCTAATAATTTAAATTTATAATTTTTAAAGTTTTAATTTAATTTTAAATAAGTTAGAAGAAAATATTTAAAAATATATTTTCAAAATTTAAATTGTTTTTGTTTTGCAAAAATATCTAATAATTTAAAATTACAATTTTCAAATTTTTAATTTAATTTTAAATAAGTTAAAGGAAAATATTTAAAAATTTATTTTCGAAATTATAATTTAAATTAGCATTAAAGTCTCTGAAAAATTTGCATATTAATATTTCAAATACAAATAACTATATTAAAACCTAGTTATCTTTTAAACTAATTATCTATATGTTTTTTATCATTTATCTTTTAAACTAATTAAACATATATCTTTTAAACTAATTATCTATATGTTTATCTTAAATGATTTTTTTTTTAAAATTTTATAAGTAAAAAATTACAACATAAACTCTACAAAATAAGGTATATAAAAGTATGGTATATGCTAATTTAAGAGCTCAAATCGTGTGTTAGGATATTCCGACACATAGGAAATAGTTAAGAATAACTTAGTCTAGTGTAGAGTTAGGTAAAGTGTGTTTCTTTATCATGTACATTTGTAACTTATAATCCGACGGTCACGATTTGTAGTGATCCGACTGTTATCTCTCACCTCGGTATTAATGGCACTTGATCTGTGGCTTAACACCTGATTGGTCCATGATCTCTATTTAAAGAGCATGGAGGGTCATTTGTCCGGTAACCGTTTATGAGAGAAACATATGTAAATTTTCTTTTATATTAATAAATTTCCTGAAGTGGCCGCGTTGGCTCAGGGTGTGGACTGTTTCCCTCTTTGAGGGTTTTAACCACGTGATTATACCGGTGTACTGATTCGTGATCTGTTTGTGAGCAGTGACCTCTGGTTCTTGATCTACAGAACTTACCATGTAAATTCCTACATGGTATCAGAGCTATTTTGAGGGTCGCGCCAATTGTTGATCAAAATCTGAAGCCGGTTTCACTGCATGCGAATGTCGTTTTGTAGATCTACTATTTCTGAACATTTTTGGGCTTGGAGAACTGCTCGATTGTGTCCGGAGTGTCTATTACAGTGAGGAACGCCTTTCGTTTCATGTGAAAAGGTTTCCGGCTGCCCAAGTTATGTCAGTTTAGATCTGGAGGTATTAAGCATCTATTTTGCAGTTATATTTGTTAATAGTTCTGCTTATTTCGGTTTTTTTTTGTTGTATTAAGGTTTTATTTATTTGCCAGATCTATACCCTCTTCTCTATGTATGCTCTTCGTTGTGCGCTCCGTGCGATCTCGGTAAATCAGAAACAGGAAAAAAAGATTTTTTTTTGCTACATATGCTCTTTCCCCGCATCTTTGTGCGATCTCGGGAAATCAAAAACTGTGAAAAAAGTGATAGTTGCCGGTAAGGCTAACTGAGAATCTAACATTCTACTGTAAGGCTTTGCATTTCGTTTTTTTGCTCATTTTTTGTGTTTTTTTGTGCAGGAGAAGGCACGCACACCGAAGAAGAAGAAGAAGAAGAAGAATCATCTCACCTTCGTTTCTAAAATAACATGATCCTTTTACTATCTCACTTGGTGACAGGTTAGTTTATGAGAATAGAGGTCTTGGGTTCAAGTCTCCTTCTCAAACTTTTTTTTATAAAAAGTTTTTGTTCAAAGGGGCGGATTTAAAAAAAAAAAAAACCGCACTTCATCCCATTCCCGTAACTATTCGACATCTACAACTCAGATTTTTCAAAAGGCATAACTTCTTCATCCGGAAGCTGTTTTTCGAGCCGTTTTTTTTGAAATGGCCTAATTTTTTGAGATATTTCCATTGGAGTAGTTATTTTTAGCTTTTCTCAAGTTCATTTTTTTTTAAATGGAAATTGCATACCCGGTTATTCTTAACGACACCAATTATTTCCAATGGCTACCTCACATGGTAGATATACTTAGAAGTAAAGGGCTTTATAGAATAGCCACAGGTCAAGAAACTAAACCTTCCGATGATGATAAAGTTCCTAAATGGGAAAATAAACAAGATCAAGCACGAGGGTTGATAGGAATGTCCATTGCTCAAGATCTTCGATTTCACATCCTTGACATTGACACCCCTGATAAAGCCATAGAAAAGCTAAATACTGTTTTTGGCATTCAAAATCAAATCAGGGCGCACCAGCTTGAAAATGAGTTGCTTACTTTGGACCCTAATAATTTCTCCTCTATTGAAGACTTTTTGTCCAAATTCAAGACCCTTAGACTTCTTTTAGAAGGTTGTAAGGTCAAAAAGGAAGATGGTAGCCTCATATATTTCATTCTTGCTAAGCTTGGTCCTGCATACTCTGTATTTGTTTCCGCCTTCCATTCCACCAGAGAAGCCATCATTTCTTCAGGAACCACCTACAAGAATCCCTCTTTTGATGCCTTTTGTGATTCTTTGATAAGAGAACAAGAAAAAATTTTACACCTTGGTCTTATCACTGCTGGAAATGCTTCTAAGAAAGCCTTAGTAGCCCAACAACAACCATATCAAAAGAATCCCAAGAAGAAGTATCCTAAAAAATATGGTCCTAAACCAAACAAGGGCCCTAAGCAATTTCAGCCGCAAACTGAAAAATCAAATCACCAAAATAATAAGGCAAATCAAAACAAAGGGAAGAAGGCAGATAGACATTGCAACTTTTGCAATCGGGATGGCCATATAGAGTCCAAATGTTTTAAGAAGATGGAAGCCTTAGAAGCAGCAATGAAGAAGCACAACATCAATTTGGAACACTCTTCACCTTCATCTTCAGGCATGGCACTTTCTGCTTGTGGTTGTCAAGCATCAAGATCTGGTTATGCATTAAATGTATCTTCTTCTTCTCCTTCTCATGAGTGGCTCATTGATTCTAGAGCTTCTTATCACATGGCTAAAAATAAATCCATGTTTTCTTCTTTAAATGATTGTAACACCAAACATATTTATGTTGGTGATGATAGATCTCTTAGTGTTGTAGGATCTGGAACCATTCATCTAGATAATGGTTAGTTTAATGATGTACTATGTGTTCCTACCTTGTCATGCAACCTTCTCTCTGTTTATCAGATAACTCATTCAAGTGAAGGGAAAATAGTAGAATTATCACCTCATGATGTTGTAATCAAGGACCTCAAAGATCCTAAACATATTTTAGCTACTGGCATTGCTGATGATTCCACAAAGTTGTATAAGTTTGACAACTTTGGGTCATCATCTCTTCCCTCTATTTTTGTTGCTCATAATGATGATGTGAGCAAACTCTGGCATGAGCGATTTGGTCACTTAAACTATTGCTCTCTTCAAACTCTGTGTAAGGAAAATATGGTGACGGGCCTTCCTATGGTATCTTGCGGGGATGGTGTTTGCTCCGGATGTGTACTTGGAAAACATCATCGGGATAGTTTTGACAAACGTGCCTCTTGGCACGCTTCAGCCCCTTTGCAGCTTGTGCACAGTGATTTATGTGGTCCTCTTCCTGTTGTTTCTTTCTCTAGTTGCAAGTACTTCTTAACTTTCATTGATGATTTTTCCAGACGCACTTGGGTATACTTCTTAAAACTCAAGAGTGAAGTTTTTAACATGTTCTTGGCCTTTAAGGCCTTTGTTGAGAAACAATCCGGACATCAAATTCTTAAGTTAAGATCAGACAATGGCGGAGAATATGTTAACAACAAATTTATCAACTTCTGCACTGAGCATGGCATTCAATTGCAACATAATGTTCCATATACTCCACAACAAAATGGTGTAGCTGAAAGGAAGAATCGCACCTTAAAAGAAATGGCTAATTGTGTGCTTCAATCTAAAGGACTTGGTCTCAATTTTTGGGCAGAAGCCATTAACTGTGCAAATTACATAGTAAATCACACTCCTACTAAGGTTTTAAATAATATAACTCCAGAAGAAGCTTGGAGCTCAATCAAACCAGATGTAAGTCACTTTCGTGTTTTTGGAAGTGATGCTTGGGCCCATATTCCAGATGCGAAACATAAAGCCTTAGAACCTAAGAGTGAAAATTGTATTTTTGTTGGATATTCTGAAGATGTCAAAGGATATAGACTTCTTCAACCAAAATCAAAAAATATTATCATTAGAAGAGATGTAAAATTTGATGAAAATATATCAGACTGCGAGCCTAGTTTGGCAAGTGTGCCACCTTTGGCCTACGAGCCTGATTCAACATATGTGCCACCTCTCTCTCTCTCTCTTCTATTTTTAATAGCATTCATTCTAGTTTAGATGATGACAATGAGGATGACAATCCTCCTCTACCTTGTGAAATTTTTCCTTATACTCCACCGCTTCCAAGATGGGTCCGCTCTACTCGAGATGCAGCAGGTTCTCTTGCAGGTGACCCTGCCGATCGACGACGTACACGTTCTCAGTTCGAAAGAGCTTCTTCCTTATTGGCTCAAGTTCCAGAAAAACTTGATCCAGAAACCTTTGAAGAAGCCTTCGGTCATCCAGATTGGGATGAAGCTATGAATGAAGAGTATCATTCCTTATTGGCAAACGATACTTGGGATCTTGTTCCTCTTCCAAAAGGAAGAAAACTTGTCAGATGCAGATGGGTTTACAAAACAAAGTTTGGACCAGATGGAAAAGTGGATAGACATAAAGCTCATCTTGTTGCTAAAGGATTTTCACAAGTTGAAGGCATTGACTATACTGAAACCTTCTCCCCTGTTGCCAAAATGAATTCTATCCGCCTTGTTCTTTCCCTTGCTACCTCCTTTAAATGGGAAGTCCATCAGATGGATGTTAAATCCGCCTTCTTACATGGAGATTTTCATGAAGAAATCTACATGGAACAACCCCCTGGCTTTATCCAAAAAGACTCTAGCCTTGTTTGTCGCCTTAGGAAGTCTCTCTATGGTCTCAAACAAGCTCCTCAAGCTTGGTATGCCAAAATGGATAGATTTCTATTAGATAATGGCTTTTCTAGGTGTCATTCTGACAACACTGTCTACACCAAGAAAGTGGGTAAGTCCTTCACCATCCTTGTTCTTTATGTTGATGATCTTATCCTTACTGGTAGTGATCTAAACCATATAAACCATGTGAAGTCTAGCCTCAAAAAGAAGTTTGAAATGACAGACTTAGGACACTTGCATTATTTCCTTGGTCTTCAAGTCTTACAATCCAAGGAAGGCATTACCCTCTCTCAGTCCAAGTATGCCTGTGATCTTCTACACCACTTTCACATGGAAGACTGTAAGCCTGCCCCTTCTCCCTTTCAGTCTGGAGTCAAGCTTTTAGTCAACTGTACTACCCCTGAAGTTGATGCTACCTTATACCGTCAACTTGTTGGTAAACTTTTGTATCTAACCCATACCCGTCCTGACCTTTCCTTTGCCGTTGGTCTTGTCGCTCGGTTTATGCACCAACCTCATGAAAGTCACTGGAAAGCAGCTAAAATAATACTTCGATATATTCGAGGTAAAGTTCAGTTCGGGATTCATTACAGTGCAGGAACATCTCCCTTGTTGATTGGTTTCACTGATTCTGATTGGGCTGGTGACCCTGATGATCAGAAGTCCACTGCAGGATATGTATTCACTCTTGGTTCAGGACCTAATAATTGGTCTTGTAAGAAACAAAGTGCCATCTCCCTTTCTTCAGCAGAAGCAGAGTATCATGGTGCAGTTGAAGCCAGCAAGGAAGCCATGTGGCTTCGTCAGAGCTTGTCTGAATTTGGTCTTCATCAGCAGCATCCAACCACACTTTGGTGTTATAATTAGAGTGCCATTCAGCTATGTAAAGATCCAGTTCATCATCATCATATGAAACACATTGAACTCCATATACACTTCATCAGAAAGCTCATTCATGATCGTGTTCTTGAAGTGCAGTATTGTCCAACCAATGATCAGGTAGCCGATATCTTTATAAAGGCTCTCACAGAAGTGAAGTTTACCAAACTTCGATCCATGCTTGGAGTTCAGGAAAGTTGTCATTAAGGCAGGATAGGCTCTAATGCCTCCTTCCTTCTCCTATTGTGTCACTTTTGTAAATCCTTCAATCCTATCCTGATTTTTTCTTAAGGGGGGATGTTAGGATATTTCAACACATAGGAAATAGGCTCCTTTTGTGTCACCTTTGTAAATCCTTCAATCATATCCCAAGTTGTTCTTAAGGGGTGATGTTAGGATATTCTGACACATAGGAAATAGTTAAGAATAACTTAGTCTAGTGTAGAGTTAGGTAAAGTGTGTTTTTTTACCATGTACATTTGTAACTTATAATCCAACGGTCACGATTTGTAGTGATCCGACGGTTATCTCTCACCTCGGTATTAACGGAACTTGATCCGTGGCTTAACACCCGATTGGTCCATGATCTCTATTTAAAGAGCATGGAGGGTTATTTGTCTGGTAACCGTTTATGAGAGAAACATATGTAATTTTTATTTTATATTAATAAATTCTTTGAAGTGGCCACATTGGCTCAAGGTGTGGATTGTTTCCCTCTTTGAGGGTTTTAACCATTTGATTATACTGGTGTACTGATTTGTGATCTATTTGTGAGCGGTGACCTTTGGTTCTTGATCTATGGAACTTACCCTGTAAATTCCTACATCATGTGCATCAACAAGAAGGGACGAGGTTGTTGTTTTGTGGTCAAAGCCACGGATCGTAGATCTAGCAGAGCCTGAGCGGTGCATTCCATATCCATCACATATTTAGAGCTGGGCGATTGAGACGAGGGGCCAGGTGTAGGTTCATTCCAACAGGTAGCAATAGCCTGTTTATTTTCTTGACACCTGAATGCACGCAAAGTGACAATGATTGCAGATAATCGATATGTGTATAAGTAATCTAGAGCTGCTAACTCTTAAATAAGGGCAACACATAGGTTATTTAATGCTGGTAGTTACTATAATTTAAATCTAATGGTAGACATACATTGTTGTCTACCATTAGATTTAAATTATAGTAACCTACCATTAGATTTAAATTATAGTAACTACCAGCATTAAATAACCTATAGCCTGGGAAATAATGGTGGCCTTCAATAAGCATTCTAGAGCTGAAATGATAATCAAACTAGATGTCATTATCTT